>JAQQSW010014351.1:0-12126 GCA_028646575.1 Pseudocheirus occidentalis | reverse complement strand
AAATATCTCCTTGAAAAAAACACTGACCTGGAAAATAGATGCAGGAGAGACAATTTAAAAATTATTGGACTACCTGAAGCTGGGATCAAAAAAACAACTGAGAAAGCATCCTTCAAGAAATTCTCCAGGAAAATTTCCCTGATATTTTAGAACCAGAGGGCAAAATAGAACTTGAAAGAATTCACTAATCACCTCTTGAAAAAGATCCCCAAAAGAAAACTCCTAGGAATGTTATAGCCAGGTTCCAGAGTTCCCAGATGAAGGAGAAAATATTACAAGCTGCCAAGAAGAAACAATTTGAATACTGTGGAAACACACTTCGGATAACCCAGGATCTAGCAGCTTCTACATTAAGGGATCAAAGGGCCTGGAATACAATATTCCAGAGATCAAGGGAGCTAGGATTAAAACCATGAATCACCTACCCAGCAAAACTGAGTGTAATGTTCCAGGGGAAAATATGGTCCTTCAGTGAGGTGGAGGACTTTCAAACATTCTTGCTGAAAAAAACAGAAAACACCTGAGTGATGTGAGATGAGGAACAAGAGCTCTTGGCAAATGGCCTCATTTTTGGTGAAACATGCGGCAAGGTTCTCATCTGAGAAGGAGATGGAAAGGGAAGTGATGAGAGGTTAGATGAGGGATGAAAAGTTTTGGGAAAGGCTGTGGAGAGTGGGAGAGTGAATCAATCATGGAGGTGTAAAAGGATTGTGTTGCCACAGTGAAGGCTCAGTTGAGACTGTATAATGAAAATTTGTAGTGGACCAAGTCATTATGGTTTGGTTTGGATTTTTTTTGGGGGGGGGGAGTGAAAGAGAGGAAGTCCAGGCAATTGGGGTTAGGTGACTTGCTCAAGGTCACACAGCTAGTTTTTTGTGTTAAGTGTCTGAGGTCAAATTTGAACTCAGGTCCTCCTGACTCCAGGGTGGTGCTCTATTCACTGTGCCACCTAGCCAGCTCTAGTCACTATGGTTTTGTGGATTTTTCTACCTCCATTTGTCAGCATGTGAGTCAGAGCAAAGGCAGAACATAGTTGAAGTAATTCAAGGCTAAGACCTATTAGGGCAAAATCAGTGATGGGATAGGAGGGCAAGGGACTTGAGAGAACAGCACAAATAGAGAAGTGAACTTGTCCACCAAGATGTCAAGATGGGAAGGGCAGAAAGTGAAGCTAGTGCAGGGAGAGTACTGAGGCGAGGAGGGAGAGGAGATCACAGTGAGGATGAAGAACAGGGTTTGGAGTTGCAAAGTAGATGGAGAAATCCAATGACAACAGGCTGTGATCAGATAAGGGAACTTCAGAGCTCATGAACATGGAAGTGGTCCATTTGTGGGTAATGGCAAGGGTACCTTTGTGTGTGGCTGAGATAGCTCATGGGAGGTAAGTAGGTCAAAGAATTGAGTGGTTAGTGTATTTGAGGGAGAATCAATATGTATGTTAAAGTCCTCTAGCAAGAGGGCAGGAGTAGTGGGATGGGGATGGGGAGTGGAGAGAAAGACTAAACTAGAACATATTGAAGAAAGGAGAGTGTCTTGGAAGTCCATGAATAACAATGATCAGAATCTTGACTGGATCATAAATATGGATTGACTGGACCTCAAAGGAGAGCTTCCTGAGTGATGGTGGTAGAAGGATAGAATGGAAGTAGCAATAGGGAGCAAGAGGTATTCCAAACTCTCTACCATTGCCAGTGAGTCAGAAGGTATGAGTGAAAGTTGAACAAGTGTTGGAAAGGGTGAACTGGGAAGCTGTGTTATTAGGAGCCAGCATGAGAAGATTGGAAGAATGAGAAAAGATTTAAGATGACAGCAGGTTTGTTACTTAATGGAGCAGACATTCCAAAGAGCACAGGTGGAAGGGATAAAATCCTCTATTCTTCCCATTCCCCTTAACCCAATTCCCCCAACAAAGTTGCTTTAGAAAAGGACTCTGGGGAGTTAAGGGGAATGAGAATGAAGTAGTTAATGGAAGATGGAGGTTTTTTGTTTTTTATTTATTAAATTTATTTATTTATTTACTTTTAGTTTACAAGATTCAGTTCCATAATCCCTTGAGTTTCAAATTTTCTCCCTTCCCTTTCCCCTCCCCCCACCCATGGCAGCATGAAATCAAGTATAGGATCTGCAAATACTTTCACACTGGACATTAGTCTGGTTGTATAGAAGGGTTGTAACCAATGGAGTGGACAATGGGAAAAAGGAAACAAAAGCAAACACGGAAAACAATGATAGCATGTAGATTGCTTCAGTCTCCATTTAAACTCTGTTCTTTCTAGATCTTTCTCTGAATATAGATATCTCCTTTAAGATGGAGGGTTTGAATGATGACAGCTAAAGGTTCAGAATTACTGAGATAGGGAATGTATAATGGGATGGGAGTTTGTTAATCACTGAGGAATCACTTTAGATAGGTTATCATCATCCTTAAGAGTTCAGAATGGAGTCGTCCTAGGAAGTCAGTCAGTAATATGTAGCTGGAAAGCTAGAAAGGTGGCAGGCTTGGGGCAGGCTCAAGTGAGGCAACCGGTAGTGGTAGAGTTTTAGGAGGGCACAGAATGTGCTCCAAGGGAGTATGAGGAAATGACTGGCCCCCCAAGTCTGGGACATTAGGAAGCTCCTCTCCTTCTTTGGTAGGATCCTCCCTCCTTACTTACTGGGTGGGATGACAGGAAGGAGCAAATCTGCCTACATCTTCCCCAAGGGTTCTAGGGGAATCTTGAATGGTTGGGGACTGTCTTTCTCTAATGTTATCAGCTTGAGCCCTCTTTCTGCTATGGTCTCTGCACTGTTAACCATCAGGGATTAACTCCCCAGGTCCATTTAACCATTTAACCTCTATCAGCTTTTACAAAGGGGTGTTTACTTTAGCAAGCACAAATGTAGAAACATTTTCTTTCCCAGAACTTTAGAGCACACTCTTCTTTGTACTACACTGATCTCCAGGGAAAGTGGGCCCAGATTTAATAGATCCTCCATAGCAAGGATCCCAACAAGTTCATGACCAAATATAGCATCATTGCTACTGAATAACCTTCTGCTGGGATGGATGAGTCCTGAAGGCTACTCCTCACCTCTCAGGGGGCCTCAAAGATGGCCTGGCTGAATGCAAACCTCAGCATAGACTCTAATCCCAGACTTCCTAGTGGCTCTCTCTCCTGATCTTTCAAAACTCACAAAATCATAGCTTGTAATTTCCTTCACCTAAAAAGAAAGAGCAAGCATTAAGGCAAAGCACCAAGGCAACATATTTATTGATGGGATACGTGTCAAGCTTGGATGGGAGGGCTTGAGGCTACTCCCTCTAAGCATTAACTTTTATCTTTTACCATAATGCTACCAGGCAAGAGGAAATCAAATTAAGAAGAAGAGACAGGTTCTGGTCAACTACTACTTAACAGCTGATCAACTATTACTGTACCTCATATTTGGCTTCACAGCCAGTCAAAGAGGCTCCTCACCACATAATAAATAGAGTAGAACTGGTCACATAATGTTTGCATGTTCCAAAGTCCAAATAGGAACTGCATCAGCCAAGCATTCTGCACATTTCCAAGGTTGTGCTCATTAGCTGGTTTGGAAGGAAGGAAGGAAGGAAGGAAGAAAGGAAGGGAGGAAGGGAGGGAGGGAGAGAGAAAGGAAGGAAAGAAGGAAGGAAGAAAGGGAGGGAGGGAGGGAGGAAGGAAGGAAGGAAGGGAAGGAGGAAGGAAAGGAAGGAAGGAGGCCAGAAAGGAAAGAAGGAGGGAAGGGAGAAAAAATGAAAGAAGGAAAGAAATCAGGACTTCAAGAAGGAAAGTTAAGACCTCCTGAAATTTGACAGTAATTTGCCATATTCCAAATGGCCTATCTAATTCTAAATGAAGAAAGAGTTTCATCTCCCAAGAGCTGGTCACCTGGTGATTGTCTTTTTTTTTTTTTCACCACAGCAATTCATGAAAACTGTCTACTAAGGTACAACTGTATTATGGACATAAAAAATGCTGACATTGATAAATGAGTTGTTTTACGCTGATAGACAGTTTAACCAACCAGTGATATTGGTTGATAGAAAATTTCTAGAATTTTATGTGCCCCAGCAGAACAAAGTTTCTAAATGAGACCCTGGTGAAATCAGTTGGTGAAATGTACATGTTTCTGAATGTGTAAGTTATAGCTAATGATGAAAATTCCAAATTGATGTAAATGCCAGCAACTGGCATTTTATATCCTCTCAAATCATAAACTCATATAATCTTAGTTCTCAAAGAGATGTTAGAGGTTATCTAGTCCAAACCTTTCATTTGACTTCACAAGGACACATAGCAAATCAATGGCAAATTCTAGGGTCAGGGCTCTTTCCACCTTATACTTCTGCTTTCCATCCTGTCTTATATCATCTTTCTAATAAATACATTCAATTTGCCAAGTGTAAATTCTAGTGTCAAGGATGATGCTATTGCTGACGATAAACAGTAATAATAATTGGTATTTATATAATAGCACCTTATGACTTTCAGAATGCCTTAAATCCATTAGCTCATTTGTGTGCACAGGTGTGACTGGAATGACCAATGAGAACCATGAAGAGCTGGGGTTGCTTTTGGCAAGACAAGTTCTCTCTGAAACTTCGGTTCTCCCCTCTGTCCTCTAGGGATTGCTTGTTTGTTTGGAGTAGCCTCTGTTGCCCCCTGAGTTGGTCATCATTCTGACAGGCACATTTCTGAAGACAGTCCTCTTGGGGTTTATTTATGGCATTCTGCAACTGTCCAGGATGGCTGTTTCCCGTTCCTAAGATTGCTCCTCCAAAAGCCTCAGAGCTACTTACTAAGTTCTTCCAATGATGTCACTCCCTTGTGACCTCAAATGGCCAATGTGACCTTGGGTGTCCATGCCTTCCCCTGCCATGTCCCTCACCTTTCCAACCTTGCCCAATTTCAATGGTGAGCATAGCTATATTGGCTAAGACAACACCTGAGAAAACTTTTCTGTCAATAGTGGCTTCTTCCCTTTCTTCTCTGGGCATTTAGCTCCTCAGGTCTAGTAACATCTGCTAAGAATCCTCCCCTGGGATAAGCGCCTGTCCTCTTCCTGGAATCAATTTAAAAATACATTTAATAGTTGGAGAGGATTTCTCTCCTTTTAACTTCTGAGGTCATTCCCCCTGGGAACTGAATGACTTTCAGATTCAGTGTGTAAGTTGTTTTCTTTAGATTGGTTTTTGTGTAAATGTTCTGCTACAAAATTGTTTCCATCCTTTAAGCAAACTTTCTTTCTTAAGTGTTCAGTCAAACTGATTTCTACTAGCAGTTACCATTACTACCCATAATCCTTCCCTTTCCTCACTGTCATCAACTTTCCCTCTTCTCAATAAATCTAATTCAAAATGACCTTCTTGATCTTTAAAATCATTTGCCCATTTCCTACGAGTCTTCCATTTCCTACCATCTCCCCAGGAATAAAAACTAAGGAAGGGCACACCTGGGTGGAACCCAGACAGTAGTTTTGCTGAGTAGAGTTAGATGAGCCAAATGGCACCAGTAGAATGGTGGAACGCAAGCAATACAAGAGCAAAAGGGTGGATGCCTTAGAATACTTTAGAAGCATTTTAGCACCATGTGATACAATAATGTGGTAATATTTTTATTTTCCATTTCAAGTTCTCTTCCCTCCACCCCTTCCCCACTCATTGAGAAGGAAAGAAATTTGATACCCTTAATATATATGATGAAGTCAATAGCATAGTCATCTTATGAAGAGGCTGTGTACCTTTTTTCCTTAAGTTGAGTTCTCAAGCACTTTTGGCAATAGTACCACAACACTATTTCTCCTTTGTTGACTGTGCCCCTTCCTCTTACTTTCTCCTTTTGCTCCTGACTCTGGAAAAGACACTCTAGATAACCTGGGACAACCCCTTCATCCACAGATGAATTCTAATCCTCTTTCTGTGTCTATGAAACCCTGAGCAACTCCCTACCCTTCTCTGGGCCTAAATTGCCTTTCCTATAAAACGAGAGGATTGGACAAGATAATTTCTAGGGTCTAATGGTAACATCTCTCTCCTGGTCCATTCTAGTTTGTATTGGTGTGTGAACTCCATACCATGTCTACTTCTCTAGGTTATGAAATCTTACCCTAAATCCTTTAGAGCAGGGGTGAAGCTTACAGATCCTTTCTCAGAATAATGTTATATGAACCATAACACCTCATTAAATCTTACCTCAGAATTTTCCTCTTTCAACACATTCGAAGATTCAAAGTTTGCTGGGCAGACCTCAGAGCTGGGACTTGGGAGACTTGGATTCTAGTCCTGCCTCTTATACTTAATACCTATAGGAAGGTGAGCATGTCCTGTTCATGACTCTCAGTTCCAGTTTCCCCACCTCTAAAAAGAGATGAGAAGCTTGGAATGCCTGCATCGCAGGAATCATGTGATGACTACTTTTGGAAACTGAAATGCATTCTATAAATATGAGTTACCATTAGTCCTTCTCTGATTGTTACTGGGGCCCTACCCTATCACTTTGTATTTATCCCATATTTCTGAAGACTTATAGACTCACAAACAGACATCAGAGGTCATCTAATACAATCCTTCCATTTTTCAGACATAATAGGGAGTGCCTCCAATGCATTTCTATGTGGAGGATGCTAAGGAGCTCCTTCCAGGAGAATCGGGACAATGTGTAAAAGAACTTACTTGGAGAGGCTGACTATGGATAGACACTCCAACACTTGTTCTGGCCACTAACCATATGTTGAAGAAGAGGCTATGTGATTGCCTTTGGAGGCATTCAAAAAGGTCTGTCAGCTTCAGCAATTTTCCCTTTGCAGCCTTCATTTTTGAAGGAACTTGGTGACTCATTTATGACATGTAGTGAAGGGAATGGCATCTCTAGCCCTTGGGAGACATTAAAGAAGAGAAGCCCAAGCCAAGGGCTGAAGCCAGGTCAGCATTGCTGCCTCAAACAGCAGGGAGTCGTCTTCAGGAGAAACTTCATCCCACAGAGAAGCCACTTTTATATATGATCTTGGTTGGACCAATGCCATGTAAGAACTTAGTTAAGCTGAACCTACTCCTCCCTCCACCACTGCTCCAAGACTTGTGCAGATCTTGCCAAGATAGAAAGGCTTTGAGCACATGTCCTGTGATTTGACTAAATCTCTGTCCTCCTGTAACCAGCTAAGACAAGTGTGGAGAGGCTCATTTCCAGAAGGCTAGACACCAGTGCATGGGTCTCCTTTATTACAACAACCATCATGAACTGCCTATTAAGGTCTGAAAAGATCATAATTTGACTAATGTGGATTAGTTATTTGTTATCATTAGATAACATGATTGCACATGTATAACATTGATTTTCTTGTCATCTTGAGGAGGGGAACAGCGAGGGAGGGAGAAAAATTTGGAACTCAAAATCTTATAAAAAATAAATGTTGAAAATGAAAAAAAAAGAAAAAGAGAAAAGATCATGATGTCTGTTGATGGAGTTGGTCTCTGCAATGATGAAATCATGAATCATTTGAAGCAATATTACAATTAAAAGTAATACGATATGGTAGAAAAGTCACTGAATCTGGAGTCAAGAAGTCATTCTAATCATGTTTTTGCCATTAATAAAGGCAGCTGGTGGCACAGTTGATGGTGTACCAGGCCTGGAATCAGGAAAACAGCTTTCTGAGTTCACATGAGGCCTCAGATACTTACTATGTGACCTTGGGCAAGTCATTTAACCCTGTTTGCTTCAGTTTCCTCAACTGTAAAATGAGCTGGAGAAAGAAATGGTGAACCACTCTAGTATCTTTGCCAAGAAAACCCCAAAATGGGGTCACAAAGAGTAAGACTCAACTAAAATGAGTGTGACTTTGGCCAGTCACTTTCTCTGGGCCTCAGTTTCCTCCATCTGTTAAATGAAGGGATTTGACTAGAAGTTCTCTGAAGTTCCTTCCAAATCTACCACCCTATTTTCTTCATTTGACAGTTGCTTTACTATGCTGATATTCCATGTCCCAAGATCTTTTGCAGTTCTGGAATTCTATGATTTCCGTTTCAATGTGCATTCTAGCTCTTACCATTCCATGTTCCAAGGCCCTTTCCAGGTCTGCCATTCTCTGATCTGTGAAGTCTATAAAGGAATGTTCTTCCTGTCACTATGTCAGAAGTAGGTTCTGTTTACAGAAATAAATCACCTTGGACTCTGGAGGGAAACTTCTGTTAGCATTTCCCTTCCTCCCATTCCTGTGACTTTCATCTACTATAACCCCATCTCTTCCTTTAGCCAGTGAGGTGCTAGAGCCAGCTTAAACTGTCTCAGTACAACTACTGTTAAATTGTCAGTGTGAGCATCTATACCTTAGGAACAGAATTGGAATTCTTTGTTTTGTTGATTGGACTTAAGAAAGTGATGGATGTAATGTTAATGGAATCAGAAGATCTTCCATGCCCCTTTCAATTGGCACTTAGTAAACAGGCCTTAGCAACTTACTTCAAGTTAACTCCTTGGGAATAGTAAACACCTTAACAGGAAGGGGCAGAACAGGGAGGAACCATAAGGAACCATAAGGAACCATAAGGAAGAGAACCAGCAGGACAGTCAGATTTTCTCTCAGTCACCACCTGGAGACTGTACCTTTTTTTGTTGAGATCCTCCTTCTGTGGTACTGAGAACTTCCAAGAACCAGGCTGAGGAGCTATCATGAGTGAGAGAGGGATCCCTGCTTGAGGAAGCCTATTCTGTTGTGAAGGCTTGGGAATGTGGGTGTTCACTGCATTAACCATGTGTATCAACTTTGTGACTACTGTAATGACTTTGGCTTTCTGGTTCTGGGATTCGTCCTTCTGGTTCTAGGACTCGGTTTTTTGGTATCTGAATAAAGGCTTTGGTTCAGCCCTCCATGTGGAGAGTTTGCTACATTTTGTGATTCAAAACTATACCAGCATATTCATAACCACTATGGGTGTTGTGAATATTGCATTATCTATACATTGGAGAAATCATTAATAATACAGGTTAAACTTAAAAGTGTGTTGTTAATGCATTCCCTCCAACTCCCATCCCAAGCTGGTTGCTAAACATTGCCACCATTTTGCCCTGTAGACTACACTGTTTTGTTACACTGTAGATGCCAACAGCAGGTATAATCATTTGTTTATTTATTCGTTTTTCTATTTATTTAAATTTAAAATTTAAATTTGTTTTCAATTAATAGAACTCTTTTTCTCCTTCCTACCTTCTCCTCATTAAAAAAGAAATGGAAAAAACAAAGCCCTTGTGACAAATAGGCACAGTCAAGGTGAATTAATTCCTGCATTGTCCATGTCTGAAAAATACATATCTCATTCTACTTCCTGCCCATTAGATAGGCCATAATCATACCGAATCATATTTCTAAAGTACTTCAAAGCTAACAAAGTACTTTTCCTCAGGTAATGGAAGTGATAATATTGTCATTTCACAGATGAAGAAACTAGAATATTCTCAGCCCTTGGAGGAAGCAATCATCAGTAGGACAATTATCAAATGCCTTCTTAGAGATAATATTTGTAAAAAGCACTTAGCCCAGTGCCTGGTGCATAGTATGGTAACTATAACTTCACAATTTATATATCATAGCAATTATATATATGCCAATTATAATATGGTTCAGCTAGGTAGCCCAGTGGATAGATCACCAGGTCTGGAATCAGAAAGCTCTGAGCTCAAATCTGGCTTCAGATATTTCCTAGCTGTGTGACCCTGTTCAAGTCACTTCACCATGTTTGTCTCCATTTCCTCATGTATAAAATGAAGTGGAGAAGGAAATGGCAAACTAGTCCACTATCTTTGCCAAGAAAATCCCAGATGGGGTTATGAAGAATGGGATCATAACTGAAACCACTGAAAACAGGAATAAATATACATATGTATGTATATGTATATATGCACTTAGTATAGCACATAATATAGCAAATATACCTGGCTCTGGCACTGTTCCCCAAGAGAAAAGGTGGGTTGTATTTCATGAAGTCATAGGAGTTGGAAGAAGGAAAATGCTGTCAAAAGTATCATATATGCTACAGCGTGTGTGCTATAAATGCTTATTCCCTCCCCAACTACTTCTTAGCATGATGCTAAGTGCCAGAAGTATAAATAAAGATCAGAAAGAAGTTCCTGCCGTGGAAGATCAGATTTCAGTCGGGAAGACAACCATGCAAATATCTAATGTACCTTCTCCTCATTACAAAAGAAATGGAAAAAACAAAGCCCTTGTGACAAATAGGCACAGTCAAGGAGAAATAATGCCTGCGTTGTCCATGTCTGAAAAATACATATCTCATTCTACATCCTGAGTTCACCTCTCTCAGGAGGTGGGTAGCAGAGTAGTATATTTAAAAGAGAAATGGCCCCTAGGCTTCTTTTGCTGAAGCACTGCCCATTTTCCCTGTCTTCAACTTCTTTCTTTCCTTCAATATTAGGGGCAGTAAAACTCACTTGGTCCAGGGACTTATGAAGCAGGTGTGATGGTAACAATAGTCCCTGAGTCCAGCAGAGTTGATGTACTTACTGTCTCCCTCTCCTACTAAGAGGTTTTTCTCAGCTCTGGACCAACATAATTGTACTGGGTTCAATCCTGGAGTAGCCTGGCTCCATAAAGGAAAATTATGCTCATTTTCTCTAATTCCTTGGTAGTTTATTCCACCACCTGGAAGCCCTGAGGAAAAATCACTTATAGCCTAGATTTGGTTCTTATTTAGGGACTCTCTTTCTCCCCTAAAAAGCTAATGTAGATGGGTATAGAGCAGCAATCTATTCATCCACACAAAAGAAATGAAAAACAAGACTAACAAATAGAAACTGACCATCAAACCTTAAATAACCAGTAATAGTAATTACTATTATAACCCCCAGGAGGCTGAGACTTAAACCACCACCACATGAAGCATTTGTGGGAAGGCCCAAGTAGGCATTTCACTTTCACCTTGGCTCTGCACTGTCCAAATAAATCTTTTCAGGTCGTCTTCCAGCCAAGGCATTAGGCTCATCATTCCCTCTATAATTAGCTTCTCCAAGACACACTGTAATTGTTGCTGGGGGCTCCTCCAGAAGTACATATGAGGACCCATGAATTTTCAATCCCTTGAACTCAAAAGTTTGCTTCCAAGGATGGAACTTTGCATTTTGATTTTTTTTTGCTCAGTCTATAATTGGGAAAGAAACACAAAACGGAAAAGGCAGCTAGGGCTTTAAGATCTGGTTTTAAGATCACCTAGGCCAGCATACATATTGGCTACCATATGTGAATAATTCACCATTGCTACCTCCATAGGGGTGAAGGAACTGCCTCCTCCCTCACTCCTCCTCAGAGAAGGTTGAGGGGTTCTCACAGTCTCTAAAGATGGGAAAAAAGACAGCACCAGTAAGTGGAGTTACTCCCTTTAAGGTCCACAGAGTGAGTGATTCCTTCTGGCTGGGAGACCAATCTGATACTGGTTCTTACCTTTGCAACCATGCAAAGACACTCCTCAGTATGGCTGATTCCTGTCACCAGCCTTCTTGACTATTGTCTAGCCACTGGATTTCAAGAGCTCTGGAGGAAAGAGTGAGACTGACTACCCTGCCTTACTCAAATTCATGAGCAAATCACCCTTGTGATATCATTGGTCCTCTTTTGAAATGAAGGACCAACAGCAACAACAGTAATGGAAGCAAGACCCCTGGGTCCCCTCTGGCTAGAGCAGTCCCCATGGAGTCTCAGTGATGAGGTGTAGGCTCTGGGACCCCTCCCCCCTTTTTGAGCGCTCCTTGATTCTTTGAGGTACAGGCTCTGGGAAAGTAAACCTTCCCAGGGAAGACATTTGCCTGAGGTCATGGGCCTTGAGATGAGGCTCTGCCCCAGTCTTTAGCTCGCTTTGTTCCAATAGTTTCCCACCCTTGAATTGGCCTGGCACACCATTGTCTGTGGTCTCCAGGTAGCCTCCAGCAACTTCCCATCCTGGACCACTCATTACTGGAGTCTGACCTCATCTGACTCCTCCTGAAGACCCTCCCCAATCTCCTCCTCTGGACCACCCCTAGATTCCTCCCACAACCTTATTGTATATAGAACCCCATCTTCCCTCCACGTGTGTGAGAGAGCCATGGAATAGCTTGGCATAGACTTGCTCTGTGAGAG
>JAQQSW010014350.1:0-12126 GCA_028646575.1 Pseudocheirus occidentalis | reverse complement strand
GAAATTTCTTTTAAAGTTACTGTAGACATTATAAAATATTTGGGAATCTACTTGCCCAAACAAACCCAGGAACTATATAAATAAAAACAATTGCAAAACACTCTTCAAACAAATAAAGTCAGATCTCTATACTGGAAAAAAGCATCAGTTGTTCATGTCTTGATCATGTTAATATGATAATAATGACAATGTTACCTAAATTAATTTACCTATTTAGTGCCATACCAATAAATCTACCAGAAAAATATTTTACAGAGCTATAAAAAAATAGTAACAATATATCTGGAAGAACAAAAATGTCCAGAATATCAAGGAAATTAAGGTAAAGAAATGCTAAGGAAGGTAGCCCAACTATACCACATTTTAAACTATATAATAAAGCAGCAGAGATCAAAACTACTTGGCACTGGCTGAGGAGTAGAGTAGTGGATCAGTTCGGAACAGGTTAGGTACAAGAGACACAGCATTCAGTCACTAAAAATTTCCATTTGGTTAATCCAAATACTCCAGCTTGTGGGATAACTCACTATTTGACAAAAAAAAATGCTGAGAAAACTGGAAAATAGTATGGCAGTAACTGGGCATAGACCAATATCATATACTGTATACCAAAATAAAGTCTAAATAGGTGCATGATTTAGATATGAAGGCTGATACTATAAGTAATCTGGGACAGTAAGGAATAGTTGACCTGTCAGATTTATGGAGAAGGAAAGAATTTATGACCAAACAAGAGATAGAGAGCATTATGAAATGCAAATGGATAACTTTGGTTACTTTAAACTGAAAAGGTTTTGTACAAATAAAGCCAAGATAACCAAGATTATGAGGGAAGTGGAAAACTGGGGGTAAAAATTTTTACAAGCAGTGTCCTTGATAAAGGCCTCTTACCTAAAATATACAGATAATTGAGTCAGATTTTTAAGAATACAAGTCATTCCTCAATTGACAAATGGTCAAAGCATATGAACAAGAAGAAATTAAAGATATCTATAAGAATATGAAGAAAATGCTCTAAATCACCCTTGTTTAGTGAAATGCAAATCAAAACAACTATGAGATACCCCATCTCACTGGTCAGGTTGGCTAAGATGACAAAACAGGAAAATGTCAAATGCTGGAGAAGTTGGGGAAATATTTGAACACTAATGCATTGTTGGTGGAGTTGTGAACTGATCCATTCTGAAGAACAATGTGGAACTATGCCCAAAGGGCTATAAAAAAGTGCATATCTTTGACCCAGCAATACCACTTCTAGGGCTGTATCCCAAAGAAATCATACAAGTGGGAAAAGCACCAGTATGTACAAAAATATTTATAGTACCTCTTTTTGTGGCAGCAAAAAATTGGAAATCACAGTGATGCCCATGAATTGAGGAATGGCTAAACATGTTGTGGTATATGAATGTAGTGGAATACAATTGTCTTATAAGACATGAGGAGCAGATAGACTTCATATAACCTGGAAAGACACATAAACTGATCCTGAGTGAGGAGAGCAGAATCAGGAGAACTTTGTACAGAATTATAGACACATAATTATCTGTGACAACTAACTGATAGACTGGGCTTCTCTCAACAATGCAATGTTATAAGATAACTCCGAAAGATTCATGATGGAAAGGGATATCCACATCCAGAGAAGGAACTACAGAGTCTGAAGGCAGATTGCAGCAAACAACTTGCTCTCTCTTTTTTGCTAAGTTTTGTTTTGTTTCTTCTTTCTCATTCATTCCACTGTTTATAATTCTTTTTTACAACTCGAGTAGTGTTTAATGTCAAGATATTTGTAGAACTTGTATTGGAGTGCATGCAGCCACAGGTGGAGGAAGGAGGTAGAGGAAGGGCAGGGGAGGAAATTTGAAACTCAAGGGATTGTAGAAATCAATGTTGTAAATAAAAGTATTTTTCTTTCATTGATAGTCATCATGCTTCATTAAGTGATGAACTTTTCTCAAGATAATTTATCTTACATTATTAGATTGCAAACTCCATGAGAACAAATACTATATCTTGTCTAAATGTTACATCATATACCTACTCTAGCATGTACCTACTCTGCATGCCGTGGGTATTTAACTGTTGGGTTTTTTTAATGGCAGCTTTATCTTGGAAAACTATCAGAATATGGTATAATGTACAAAATCTCAGAAAAGACATATTTCATGTAAATCACACAGAACAAAAAAAGAAAAGTGGTCAGTTTAATTTATCATATAAACACCTTACACTGAATTGTTGGAAGAAGAGAGTTTTCTGGTCCCTCTAAACAAAAATTGTGTGATTATCAGGAATGCTCTTCAATAGTCCTGATGTGGAAAACAGGTATGGACAACAATATTCTAGGCAAAAAGTACTAACAATAGCTTTATGATATAATTGCTATACTTAACATGGACTGATATATATTTCCAAGAGCCAAGATAATACAAAGAGTTAAAGAGTCAGGTCTCACAGTCAGGGAGGCATTTTCAAGTCCTCCCACTGATACGTAACTCCAGGCAAGACAATTCATCTTATAGCAACCAGGAAGGTCTGTAAAACTGTAAATTGTGGGAAAAGTACCATTATGCATTGGCAAAAATAATTAATGAACAAATTAGATAGAGTTGAGGGTCCAAATCATGGTGATTTGGTGTGATGAGAGAAAAGATGATATGAGTGAGATATTGTGGCAGTAGAATTGACAGGGCTTGGCAACTTGTTTAATGAAAGGAGAGAGAATGAAGAGTTGAGAATGAAGTAGGAGCTTAATAAGTGTTTATTGATTGATTGATTCTGTAGTTTTAAAGTGGGTTGCTAGAAGGATAGTGAGGCCCTCCAGAGAAATAGGGATGTTAGGAGAAGGGGTGAGTTGAATGACTTGACTCAGTCTTTTTTTTTACATTCATTTCTCCTTATTCTTCCAGAGAGCCATTTCATATGCCAAATAGTATTTTTAAAAGACAAAAGAGAAATAATGTCTTTACAGTCTATCAATATATTTTAAAAGTCCCAAAATGTATGCAGTGCACAACACCTGTGGACCACATACCTGTACAAAGGGATGGGTAGGTTGTATCTTCTCATAACTCTTTTTGGCATCATTTTTTTTTTAAGTAATTTTGATACATTCACTTATGGTTTTATGTATGTGGTTGTTCTTTCCTATTATATTTTTGTAGTCATTGTGTATGTTGTTTTCTTGGGTCTGCTTACTTCATCATGCATTTCATGTAGACATTTCCTTGCTTCTCTGGAATAATCTCATTTCTTATAATTTATATGAAGTTCTCATTACTTATAGCACAGTAATATCTCATTACAATAATGTACCAGAATGTACTTATTCATTCTCCAATCTGTGTCCATCTATTTTGTTTCCATTTTTTTGCTTACCAAGTACTATGACAAATATTTTTATTTATATGGGAAATGTGTTCTAATCACTGCCTTCTTTGAGATATGCACCTACTAATGGAGTTTCTAGTTCAGTGGGTATAGACATTTTAGTCACATTATTGTCATAATTCCACATCTCTTTCCAAAATTCTAATTTCACAGCTCCACCAACTTATTAGTTTGCCGTAATCCCATAATTCCTCCAATATGAAATATAGGTTTTTTTGTTTTCTTTGTCAGTTTGCAGGATATGAGGTGAAACCTCAGGATTATTTTGTGTTGCATTTGTCTTGTTTTTAGTGATATGGAATATTTGTTTATATAGTTGTAATAACTTTGCAGTTCTTTTAGTAATTGTTTGTTAAAATATTTAACCATTTATCTATTGGTGAATAGCTATTAGTCATATAAATATTTGTCAATTGTTCATATACTTATATATCCTGGATACAAAAATCTTTATCAAAGAAATTTCATAAAATATTTTCCCCAGTCTGATCATTTCCCTTCTTTTCCTAGCTACATTAATTTTCTCTTTGTTGAAGATTTTCAGTTTCATGTAATCAAAATTATCTATTTTATCTTTGTGATTGTCTCTATCTCTTGTTTTTTTAGAAATATATCCTATATCCATAGTTGTGAAAGGTATATGACCTGCTTCTCTTTTAATTTTTTTAAGTATTATGATCTTTAATATTAAGATCATGCATCCATTTATAATCTATTGTAGAATATGGTATATGGCATCAGGCCAAGGCTGATCCTGCCAGATTGATTTCTAGTTTTCTTCATGTAGTTTTAAACCCTCTCAATTAACAGTCACATGAATCCAAACTGTCCATATTTTCCTGACATTATAGAATTGCAATGTTTGAAATTACCATACTTTGATCAATCATTTATCTCATCTACCCTGGTTTCTTCAACTGTAGAATGAGGGAAAAGGTTAAATAACCTCTCAATTTCATTTTGTCTTTATATCCGTGATGTATAATTTGGTCAACACACATGACAAATGATCATCCAATGTTCAGTTGAGGACCCCCATGACATGCAACTCCAAATTACTAAAAGCATGCCATTCTACTGGTGCCAGCTTGAGTTATTAGGAAATACTTCATATGAAGTCATAATGTTCCTAAACAAATAAATTGGGGTGGGGGGATGTGTGAGGAAAAGTAGAAAGAAGAAAAAATTTTAAAAACTGAGAAGAACAAAATGGTAAAGTGAAAGTTTACTGAACTTTTAGCCAGAATTCCTTGGTTCAAGTTGAGGCTCCATCTCTGTTGGACATTGGGTACTTACCTAGCCTCTCTTGGCTTCCTTCTTGGCTTCCAAGTGAAAAATGCCAAAGACATAGTGCAAAGTCAAGCACGAGCAGCGCTCCAGAGGACTGCTACTGTGAATTGCTCTAAGATTCTGATCACATAATATAGTGAACTCTGTTATTCAGCAGTAAACTACAGCAAAACATTCACACAAACCAAAGTACAGCATTCACAACTTATCAGGAAAGTGACCACATAGGTTTAAACAAAAGATCTCATTCAGGATACAAAATACAAAGGTCTCCCACCCCTGTGTCATAGTGTCTTAATCTCGTTAGTCAGAAAGTCTTCTTTCTTCTTGGTTGGAAACTAGCTTCCAATCATACTTAACTCAATCATCCTTAAGGGGCACAAAGTATAAAGTCCTCTCACCCCTAAGTCACAGTAAATCATGATCTTGTCAGTCAGCACTAAGTAACTGTGGCTTCAATAGTATGAAGCCATAGGATGGCTTGAGGCTGGCTCCCAAATTCCATGGTTCCTCTTCCATGCTCCCACCTCTTCCCTGAATTCACCCAACCATCACCTGGACTTCAAAGGTAGGCAATTGTCCACTCTTCATCCAGTTCCTCATCCAGTTCCTGTTCCATATTGAAGCTCTTATTGACCAATCCACCTCCAGCCCTTTGCAGTTTCTGGGAACACAAAGCTTACTAGAACCACAGCAATATCCATACATATTGCTGGCACCATCATCAATCCACTTTCTGCCTGTCAAATTAACAGACCCACAAACAAGGTCTAAGAAATCAACACAAATCATCAGTAAAGTCACAGGACCTCTGAAAATACCAGCAAAACCATCCTCCAGGACTTCTATAAACAGACAACAAGAAAATACTCTTTCAGGTCTCCTGAACCAGCAGTAAGGTTCCAGGGCTTCTGTAAGGACAGCAACATCCTCTTTCAGCAGATAGATCTGACAGAGTAACATCAACACAGACAGACAAAGTGATGGCCACCATAGCCATGCTTCATCCAAGTTCTGCTCTGTCCCAGCTGTGCTCCAGCTTTTTATATGTCATTAGCTCCTTCCTGTTCCACTCACCTTTTAAGTCTTTCCTGTTCCTGTCTTTGGCCAATCTCTCCCACTGAGGGCTTCACAGGTTCTGTTCCTTAACAAAGCCTTGATATAATAACAGGCAAGGTTCCAAGACACTTGAACTGAAACAAAGTGCTAAATACTCCTTTGCTTGCCATTACACATAGGTACTTGAAGCCAATAGTCCTTATTCTACTGGTAGGTAAGGGTAAAGTAAGGAAGTAAAGGAAAGAATGGGAAACTGTTAATAATATTGCCCTGCAATATTATCTATTCTCCTAGAAGAGCTGGATGTCCCACATAACTCTAAACACTATGTGCTTTTCTGCCTTCATGACCTCACTGGTTTTAAGTTGCTGTCTCTTTTATATGAGCATATCTTTCACTTGGCTGCTATGAATTAGAACCCACAGCCAAATGTCATTTGTTTTCCTTCAAGTCAATGCAACATGTCCCTCTTAACCTCATTGTCTTATCAATGTTCTCCTTAACTCTCCCTTTCACTGGAAAACATAACAATGATACAATTTATTCCTTTCCCAACCCTATAATGAACTGAAATTGATATTGTAAAGGTATATTTAGATCTTGTGTCTCTGCCAGATCTGGTGACCTTTAACAGGCACCTGGAAAGACATAACATCTCCCTGCTGTGCTAAATTTCCATTGAATTGGCTCTTTCATGCTGCTCTTTCACCACTGATAGTCACCCTTGTCTCCAGTATGCTGCACTATGGATAAAGCTGGAAGCAAAGTCAGGCAAGGAAATCAGGGAGAGAGAATAATAGTAAGAGAGCAAGGGGCTTGTCATTCTTAAGGATAAAGGAATCTGAGAATAGGGAAATGGAACAGAGATAACAATGTTAGAGAGGAGACCGAGAAAGAAATGTGTTTAGAGAGAGAGAGAGAGGGTGAGTGAGAGAGAGAGAGAAAGAGAGAGAGAAAGAGAGAGAGAGTAATAAAGAGCAAATAATGGAAGAAAGGGTGATATTTCATAGACTGATAATACAGTTTGAGTCTTCTTCAAAGATTCTGTTTTTAGATGGAGCATTTTGTGAGAAAATTAGAGTTTAACAGCAAAGTGCTTCCTTTATGGACTTCAAATAATGCTTCAGGTACAATATCACCTTGGAAACTCCCTCATCAACTGGGACTTCCTCATGCTTGAACATGGACCTTCCCTAGTTGTCTTCTAACCCTGAAATATCCCTCCTCTAAATAATCTTCTTCTCCATTTATTTCAGTTTTACTCTGGTACCTCTCAATGTCTGGAGTCTCTTCACTATGAAACCTCCATTCACTTTGGAAGAGTTAATGGAATATAAAGAGCTTTCCTGTACATTTATAGGCGTGTGTTACCCTTTTTTCCTTGCAACAGGAACTGTGTTCCCAGGTCTAGTCTTAGTTTATTCTGAGCCTTTGGAATCTGTTCCCATATGAAGCAAAGAGTCTGTGAGAGAGTATTTCATATCATAGTGATTTCTTTATCTTTTCCTGGATTCTGACTCTTCATGTGATCACACAATATTTTTTGTAAATTCTTAAAAGCATCAATATATCTGTAACATGGAAGCAACAAAGTGGTAGAGGCAAGGTATCCATTTTCTCAGTCCAGATGGCTGAAAGACACAAATCTTCAGGTTCTTACTCATTAGTGAGCTATAGTATCAGAGAGAGTGTATGATTTAAAGGCTACTGGTGACTCTCAAGAAATGACAAAGGAGTCTCACAAGCATACTCTTAGACAAAAACTTAGTTCCTTTTGCCTGAAGCCATTTTTGTTGTTGTTTGTTTTGTTTTTTGTTTCTTTTTGGTTTTTTTTAAGGGGAAGGTGAGGCATTCCGGGTTAGGTGACATGCCCAAAGTTACACAGTTAGTAAGTGTCATGTGTCTGAGGCCAGATTTGAATTCAGGTCCTCCTGATTCCAGGACTGGTGCTCTATTCATTATGCCACCTAGCTGCACTGTGGAGATAGTTTTTATCAGTGACTATTATGCCCAATAGACTGATTAGTTCCAAAGTCCTTGCCAAGCATCCACAGTTAAATAAATACTACTTGGAATCCTAGTAACATAATGATGTAATATCTCTCTACTATGGGAATTCCAAGGCAGGTGATCTCAAAGAAGACACAAAAACTCATGAGACTGGCCACTTGGAAAGAAAGATCCTACATGATAAAAGAAGGTAATATCCCAACTTATCTGGTCCTGTACATGAACCTCAATTGTACAGGTGAATAAAGTAGTGGTTGTAAAAGAAACTCTTTTGATCTAAGTCTGACAAAAAGTCTGATCACTAGCATTGGAAGAGACCTTGTGCTAGTACATCATAGGCCTTGGCTAATTTCTTCTAATAGGGTTAGGGAATAATGAGAACAAGATGTGAGTTTGCCTATACAATTGCTCCACCTTGGCCTGTACTTCATGACAGTTAGTTCTGTTGCCTGTAGCTAAGTGCTTGTTATAGCTTTACAAGGCAGGGGGTCTACTACTCACAGAAAAGCTGACTACCAGTTTTCTGGGTTACATAGCAAGAGGAGGCTATCCCTCTTTCCCCAAAATTCAAGGACACCTACTTTGCCCATCTTTATAAATCATCTACAAATGAAAGGGATATAAGTTGTCCTGTGACAGTCACAGGAGTGGTCTCTCTCTTAGTCATTGACAACAAGATTCTGGCCAGGGTCCTCCTTGATAGTCTGATCTTTCACTTGGAAGATGGCCATCTACCTGAGAGACAGTGTGGCTTTAGAAAGGGCTCAGGAACAGTTGAAAGAGTGTTTATTGCCCAAGAACTTCAGGAGAAATACAGAGGTCTGTACACAACATTCATCAATCTAACCCAGGCCTTTAATACTGTTAGTCATGAGGGCTAGTGCAAAATTTCAGTAAAATTTGGTTGCCTGGAGAAGTTCAACATTTTTGTACAACAGTGTGAAAATGGCGTGCTTGCACAGGTTCTATATAATGAATGATCTCACTCATTCTCAGGCATGAGTAGAGTGAAAGAGGCCTCTATACTTGTTCCCATACTTTTTAAGCATGGTGTTTTCAGTGATGTTGTTGGACACCTTCAATGAGGATGAAAACAACGTCAAGATCAACTAATTGACTGACAGTAAATTATTTAATTTGAGAAGAATATAAACCAAGATTAAAGTGGAAGAAGATTTGCTGAGGGATCTTTTGTTCACAGATGACCATATGCTCAATGCAGTTTTTGAGGTTTACAGTCAACAAAATATGGCTTAGTTCTCTGTTACTTGTGCTAATTTTGTCCTAATGATTAACACCAATAAAACAGAGGCTTTCCAATAGTTAGCATCACACCATCAATAGCTGAAATTATTGGTTACAGCAAATAGTGAAATTTTTAATGCTGTAAATAAGTGCGTTTACCTTGGTAATTTTCAGGAATTGACAAACAGATGATGAGCTTGACACATGCGATGTCAGAGGTAGCTTAGTATTTGCGAGGCTCCAAAGGAAAATGTTAGAGAGAAGAGATATTAGATTGCCTACCAAATTAGATGTCTACAGAACTGTTCTGCTGACCTCACTGCCATATGCTCGTGAAACCAGGACATTATATTAGTTCCATGCCAGGAACTGAGTCATTTCCATGTGAATTATCTTACGAAGGTTCTGAAGATCATCTGGAAAGATAAAATACTGGACACTGAGGTACTTTCTTGGGTTGAACTGCCAAGCATTCATACTGTAATGCAGATAGCACAGCTTCAATGGGCTGACTATGTTATTTTAATGGAAAAAAATGCATTTGTCGAAAAAGCCGGTTTTGCAAGGAACTCACACAAGGTAAGCACTCACATGGAGGTTAGAAGAAGTAATAAAAGGACACTCTCAGGGTCTGTCTGAAGTACCTTGGAATCACTTTATGATACTTGGGAGACACTGACACAGGACCACTTAGCACGGCATGTTTGCATCAAAGATGACACTATGCTCTTTGAACAAAGCAAAACTGCAGTAGTTCAGAAACATGAGATGCACAAATTAAGAGACATTTCCACTCCAAATGTTCATGTGAACAATTTGTGTCCAATCTATGATAGAGCCTTCCAAGCTCATATTGGTCTAATCACTCACAGTCAGATACACTATTCCTTCACCCCAATATAATGATGTCATTTTGTATCTCTTCAAGAATGAAGGATAACAACTGAACTAACCAGCAAGTGGATATGTAACATATTCTTTTTTTCTCCTGCATATTCATATCTATAATCTGACAGGTCTAGGATGCCATCAATGTGAGTAATTCTTCTAATAGTCTAGATCATAGCACATCTATGATTTATCACTCTGTGAAATCTGTCCTTTTATAAAATATGATGGTATATGAATTCCATCAAATGTACTGAGAACTCCTCCTCTACATTTCTTGACTTTGTGTGGTAACCAATGAAGCATGTGAGAAATACATCAGTTGTTTCTTATTCCTGCTATATTATTTGTCTGCCTCATATTCAAAATACATATCTAATGATATGATTTACGTTGACGTATTCACTATATGTCATTAGTATTAAGATCAGGCCACTTGAGCTCAGAAAGTACCTCTTCACTTTCTTTTGGGTGATATGCAACATTTATTTTCTGGAAATTGTGGTATATGAATATTCACAGATATGAAGTATCATGGGGAGAATACTGATGTTAATATCAATAGGACCCAGTTTTAACAAGATGGACTTTGTTTCAGGGAGAATCTTGAAGTAATTGAAAGCATTACATGAGTATCCCAGATCATTTTACCTCTTAGTTAATTCTTAGCAAATTAATTATACATTCTTTATCTTTATTATTTAAAAAAATGTAACCTGGCTTCATATTTCATTGAAAAAATCAAGGCCAGTCACTGACAGTTTTCTCTTTCTCTTCTCATCTTACATATTCAGATGACTTTTCCTTCCCATTATGTATCTTTTACAACTCTCTCTCATGTGAAATACTGACCCTTCTTACTAAAGTAAAGCATTCTACATTCACATGCATTCACATAACCTCCTTTCTTTATCAACAATTATCCTCTCTACCATTCCCATTCTTTCACTAATCTTAAATTTTTCTATCTATTGATTGCTTCCCTACTACACGTAAACATGCATATTCCTCCCACATCTCCATAAGATTCTTAGTGATCCACCCAGTACTTCTAGTAATCAGCCCATATCTCTCCTCCATTTTGTGGCTAAGCTTGAGAAAAACCATATTAATTCCACTTCCTTTCATCTCACTCTTCTTAAATCTCAACAATTTGGCTTTCAGTCTCATTATTCAGTTGAAATTGCACTCCCAATAGTTAACAGTGATGTCTTACTTAACAAAATTAATAGCCTTTGCTCAGTCTTCCTTCTTCTTGGTCTCTCTTTACCTTTCACAATGTTGATCATCTTTTCTTCCATACTTTCTTCCCCAGATTTTTGCTACATGGTTCTCTTCTGATTTTCTTTCTACCTGTATGACTACTCTAACTCAATCTCTTTTGTTGGCTCTTAATACAGACCTTTCCCACTAGGCATGGGTGTCCCATAAAGTTCTGTCGTAGGACCACTTTTCTTTTCATATCATGTTTGAGGCTCTGTAATACAGTAATCAATACTCAATCATTCAATCAATTCACTATACAAATAATCTTCCACTCATGGGGCAACCATTAACTTAATCATTCAATCAATTCATAATAAAATAATCAATCTTCCACTCATGGGGCAATCATACATCAACTCAATCAGTCATTAAATACCATCATTAGAAAACCACATAAAACCTCCCCTCCTTAATGTCCAGCAAACCTCAGTTTCATTCAAGGAGAGGCCTTTTCTTCATCTTGACTTGTGGTGGTCTCTCTGATTACCAGGATCCCCTTCCATGGTCCCAGCTCCTACCTGAATCCACCAAACAGTCAACTGGATTCAGGGACAGACAGCTCCCAGGTTGTCGTCTAGTCCTCAGAGGTAGACAGCTCCCAAGTCCTTGTCCAGTCCTCAGGGCAGTCTCTGGCACACACTGAAGTTCAAAGGGTCCAGCACATCTCAAACCTTCACCAATTCTGTTGCCAAGAACTCAAAGATCAGCCAGGCCACAAACAAAGTCTTATCCTGATCATGCTTCTTCAGTCCTCCAGTAGTTCAGGTGGCCCTAGGACCCAGGAGAATCTCAGCCTTCCAGGCAGCCTTTACCAGATTCTGGTCTCAGGAAAACTCCATCTCAGTTCTCAGTCAGCTTCCAGATCCTGGGAGAGAAGCTCTCTGTCTCTGTCTCTGTCTCTGTCTCTCTGTCTCTCTACCTCTCTCTCTCTCTCTCTGTCTCTCTCTGTCTCTCTCTGTCTCTCCCTCTGTCTCTCTC
>JAQQSW010014349.1:0-12126 GCA_028646575.1 Pseudocheirus occidentalis | reverse complement strand
TTTTAGGAATCTACTGTTGATTGGCATTATAGCCATTTATTTCTCTGGATCATTTGTACAAATAAGGAAACTGAGTCACAAAGGATTAAGTAACTTGTCCTGAGTCACACAGCAATAAGTGTTGAGATTTGATTTGAACTCACAAATCTGAGTCTTCTTGCCTCCAAATTCAGTACTTTATCCACTGCAAAATATATTCAATTTCATCATACATTCTGTGTTCAAAAGGGAAAATGAGATGTGGCAATATCTAATAAATTCTCTGTATGTAGCCACATGATCAGCCATTTGTCAATATGATATTCCACCAACATCTCAAATTTCACATGTACAAATTTTAAATAATTATCTTTCTACTTAAACTTATTCTTCTTTCTGACTTCAGTATTTCCTTCCATACAATCTTTACTCAACCAATTTTATATATTTGAAAACTTATTGCTACTTTTTATTCTACCTTTTACCCCACATCCCAAGGGGAGATCAGGTATTTATTCCTTGAGTTTGCATTTCTACAACAACTTTAAACTTCATGTATTTGTGTATTTTGTGGAAGGATAAATTGTAGGCTAGTACTATGGGAATAGGCAGCTGTGGGGAGGTACAAGAAATGAAGAATGTAAGTACATAAAAAAAGACTCTAACTGAACATTATTTTAAATGTATTATGGAAAATTCACACTTAAAAGTCTTCTTTTGTGCATATTTTTACAAAGCTAATACTAAGACTCTAGTTCACCTTTGTTGTAAACCTAGTTTTCACATTCACAATTGGATTATGACTAGGTACAAGCATCTCTACAGGTATAGTACCAAGGATGTCACTTTGAAAATGTCACTTTGAAATGTCACTTTGAAAACTGTCTTGATAATAACAACTTCTATCCACTGAATGCACTCTAGGATAGTGGTAAGTGCAAAAAGGATAGAGAATGCTTACAGTCCAAATATAATAGTCCAAACAAATTAAACTTGGATAAAAAATTGAGGTATGTGCAGGGTCATAAGTAAAATGTATATTTATCAAGTCAATACTTAATCTCTTCTGTGAACTTGCTCTTTACCACCATTTTAAATTCTTTCCTTGTTTACCTTTTTATTTTTTTCTTGGGTCTTGTAAATGGAGATTAAATTTTCCTTTGAGTTCTGGCTTTTTCATGAGGAAAGCCTGGAACTATTTTATTTCAGTAAATGACCATCTCCTTGCCTGAAAGATTATGGTCAGTCTTACCAGGTAGTTGATCCTTTGTTGCAGTCCTAGCTCTTTTGCTTTACGAAATATCAAATTACAATCTCTCCTATCTTTTTGTGTAGCAGCTGCTAAGTCCTGTGTAATCCTTATTGTATTTCTATGATGTTTGAATTTTTTCTTTTTGTCTGCATTTAGTATTTCCTCCTTGACCTTGTAGCTCTGGAATTTGGCTACTATATTTCTTGTAGTTTTCAATTTGGGATCTCTTTCAGGAAGAGACACTTAAATTCTTTCAATAACTATTTTACCTTCTGATTCTAGGACCTCAGGAGAATTTTCTTTTACAATCTCCTGGAGGATGCTGTCCAGGTTGATTTTTTCATCATGGCTTTCTGGTAGGCCAATGATTCTTAGGTTATGTCTCTTGGATCTGGTTTCAGGTCAGTTGTTTTTCCAGTGAGATATTTTGCACTTTCTTCTAACTTTTCAATCTTTATGTTTTCTTTGATTGACCCTTGCTTCTTCATGGAGTCCTTAGCTTCAATTTGACTGATTCTAATTTTTAGTGAATTATTTTCCTCAATTAGTTTTTGGAGTTTTGTTCCCCATATGTTCATTTTTCATTTTTAGGGAGGTATTTTCTCTGGTTAGTTTTGACAACCCGTTCTAGTTCTCCAATTTTACTTTTAAAAAATTTGCTTGCTTCAGTGAATTTTTTTTCCAATTTGGTCACTGTATTTATCTCCTGCCTCTCTAATTTCATTTTTACAATCCCTCTTGAGGTTCTCCAAGAATGCTTTTTGTGTTTGAGATCAATTCAAATTTCCTTCTGTGGTCTCCAGTGTGAGTATAGAGTCCGTGTTGCCTTCTGGATTTAGTTGTTCTTACTTTCTTTAAAAATATTTGATGGTCCTAGCCTTTGCACTTTCCTCCTTCCCCATTGTGATTTCCAAATGTCCTGGATTATTAGAGTGGATATTTGCTTCTGGGGTGCAGAAATATTGAGCTTCTCAGGCTGGAGGGTAGAGGTTTGGTTGTTCACTTAGTGGGCTGTAGTGACTGAGTGTGTAGATGGAGGCCAGAGTCAGGACTCTCAATGTAACACTGAGTTATCCTGAGGCTCACAGAGCAACCTATGGGGGTGGGGTGGTCTTGCTATTTCAGTTTTCCCCCTCTCTGTCTCTGGCATACAGCTCAGACAGGCTCAGTAGCAGGAGGCCAACAGAAGGGCAGGGCTGGCCTGCAGTTTGCTGGTGAGCCAGGTGGTGCTAAAGCACACTTGAGCTTTTGTTGTTAGGGCTTGCTGGCTCTACCCTCCTTAATGTCTCCCTTCCCCTTTCTTCAGTGACACCCAAGCCTGAGGCTATTTCCACTAATTCAAGATTTTACTCTGGGTGGGGCATTTACCTCTGGACTTTTCTGGCTCGGGGAGGGGGGATGGAAGAAACTAAATTTTATTCCTCCATCTTGACTTCAGAAAGTTCGGGTATGTAATTTTTATACATCCCAGATGTGGGCTAGTAGCCTAAGGAGAAGCTGCTGACCCTGCTGCAGGCCCTGCTTTTTCTCTTACCTAGCTCTGATGATCCTCTGTCATGTGGTGAGATGGCTCCAAATCTCTCTGGCTGGGCGAGTCTGCTGGCTTGCTGGGGCTTCTTTTCAGTCTGCCCTACACTTCTCTCAGATCCATGCTGGTGCAGCTTCTGTGTGCTTTGTGTTTTCCCTGTCCCAACCTGAGTAGGCACTTTCCTAGGCTGGGAATCTGCCATGCTCTGTCTCCCAATGCATTCTGTCACTCTTAAATCCATTCAAATTCACTTGTTAGTTATTAATGACAGAATTCTTGCAGGAGCTTGGAAAAACTACTACTTCCTTTCCATCATCTTACCCCCACCCCTCAGGTGATTCTTTTCTCCTCACCATTTTAAATTCTAACATCATAGAATTTATCTTAATTTAATATCAGCTATGATTTTTCTAAATGTTAATTAAATAGCAACATTAATATTGCTATCTCTCCATCACATACACAATTAAATATGAACCAGCAACTCTCTTCCAGCTCTTCTAAATAGCAAGCATGTCTATTTTTTCCTAGGAAGAAGCAAAATTATTGAAACAGAGGTTCTGTAGGGAAAGAAACTCATGGTCAAATCCACAAAGTTCAAAGGAATGTCAATAAGAAGGCACTACCCACATCATCAACTATTAGGCTGTTCAGGGGCCACATTAATTTTTTAGGCAATCATAATCTCAGTTTTATTGGGACTTGTGAACTTAAATATGGGAAAAAAACTAATTATTAAATAATTTGATATTGAAGAGAAAATGATTCAGTAAGAGAAAATGAACTATTGTATTTCTAAGAAAACACACAACCTTCATCTGTTTAAATTTTTATTTTCCCAGAATGAATATGAGAATCAATGAAGTCACCTTTATCCTATAACCTTGTCAATCAACAATCATAGTATCTCCAATAAAGCCTGGGATCATGATTGTTGACTCAGCACTTAAAATTAATCTAGGTTCTAAATCAATTCTGTTAAAGTAAATGCCGTTTATCCTGTCTCCAGGCTTTCTCTGAATACTATATGTTAGTTTGCTAGTCCTTCCACAGTGCCAGCTAAGAAAACACGGCCATTTACTAAAATTTAACATGACCACTCTTTGCACAGCATCTTGTGTGAAATCAGCTAGTGGCACTAAATCTATACAAGGTGATATTGAGCTTTATTTTTTCTGTCCCTCCTCCTTTCCATTCCTTTCTATCATCCCTTCCTCCCTCTTTCCATTCTCTTTCAATCTTCTGTACTTTCATCTACCACTCCCTTCATCCCTCCTTCTTCTTTCCACTCTTCCTCCATTACTTCTTCCCTCTTCCTCTCTCTTTATCTTCCTCCCAGTCTCCCTTCCTACTTTTCTCTTTCCCTCTACCTTATTTTTCCCTCCCTTTTAACCTTTAACTTTCTAAACACAGAAAAATTATCAACCTATGCTATATCTTCATTTTTCCCTATACTATTCACTAAAATGTCCCTTTCTAATACAAAATTATTACTGGATAACAAGATTAACGAAATTGAAAAATATTATCATTCTTAGGGAGAGACATGTTCACTGTTCTGCTAGCTCAAAGAATTCAACAGCTTCAAGTATAACTTCTTACTAAAGGCTCCCTCCTAAATATTTGTTTCTTGAGGAGATCTCTCATTTCTACTTGATGTTCATATTTCAGAATAGCTATATAGAATGTGTATGCATATATATATATACACATATAATGTGTATATATTATACATATATATTATATTATACATTATACATATATATTATACATATAATGTGTATGTGTGTGTGTATATATATAAAACTATACAGAGTATAGAATATTTGGGTATTCTGCTTTATCCTCAGATTCAGCATACCCAAAGTATTTTAGGGAAAGCACCACAGGATATAGTAAAGTCACAAGATCTAAACTCCTTCTACCTCTTTTCCAGCCCTATTCTAAAACCAATTAGTTATGGGGTAACTCATTAATATCTGTTTCCTTATATCTAAAATAGGGAAATTTAGTTAAATTCTCTTCTACCTCTAATACTCTGTTGTTGTTCAGTCAGTTCAGTTGTGTCTGACTCATCGTTACCACTTTCTCTTAGCCCCTTTCCTTTCCCAACTCAGTAGGGGAAGATGGTAACATTGATAGTAAGTATCTGAGGCTGGATTTGAACTCAAGTCTTCCTAATTCCAGACCCAACACACTGTGACATCAAATATCTTATGCTTCTATAGAATATATCTTTTTTTCTTTTAAGCTGACTATTTCCCCCAACTCTTTCTAAGTTAGTGACAACACTGTTCTAGTATCCCAGTCTAGGAATATTGGAGTTACTTTTAAATTTCTTCTTTTTCACCAATTATATGCAATTTTCCATCAAGATCTGTTATTTCTCCCATTTTGTTTAGCAAAATATAAAGAGGGCATTGTATAAAGATCAGTGGAAGTGGCATCAGGAGACTTGGGCTTATGTTATGGCCATACTCCTTCTTGGGTGACCATGAACTGTTGTGCAGCGAAAAAGAGCAAGCCAAGACCTGGGTTCAAGATAAATTTAGGTGTGGGTTTATTGATCAAGGTGCGAATACCTGGAGTGTAAACTCACATCAGGCAGTGGGTTTGCAGACTTGATTATATAGGCTAAAACCACAAAAACCACAATCACGGAGGGGAGCTAGCAGAAGCATGATGTACAGAAGCAAAAACCAGTCATTGGTCAGATCTATAGCTCAGGGCTCATTTGGAAATATGGTGCAAGGGTACAAGAGTGCAACCTTCCTGTGTCAAGGGAGTCCCTCCTAGAACAGGGTGGAGTGCACAGAGTGGAGGGCCACAGTAAGTGCTTTCCAGAGCAGAGTGGAGGGTTATGGGGGTAAGGGGGGCTGGAATTCCCCAGAACAGGCTAGCATCATGTTCTGAGTGAGTAGGGTGGGGGGCCCTGCTTTATCAGTGGAACAGGACAGGGCAGTCCCTAGATAAGATCCTTGAGCCATAATGAACCTTATACACTACAGTAATTCAAAAAGAGTATATAAATGCTGATTAGGGAAGAAGGGGTCAGGGGAATATGCCTTGAGCAACTTTGCCCAGTCTTGAGCAATGATGCCATAATGCCATGCACCAGCAGATTCCCCAAAGAATGCTACTATGAACAGCTTTTAAGATTCCGATTACACAGTAATAGTGAACACTCTGTTTATTCCATTACAAATAAAGGCAAATATTCACAATATTATATTCACAACATTACATCTTATCACAGAAAATCACAATGTAGTGTTCATAACAGTTTAACATTAGAATGGCCATGTAGTTTTCACTACAGTGGCCATGATATTTAGAACAATGAACAAAAGAATAATAACCTGGTTTCCCTAAGGGGGAAACCCTTCTCACTTAATCATTCATTCAATCAATTCACAATATATCAATCTTCCACTCATAGGGCAACCATTACCTTAATCAGTCACTAATCTAGATTCACAATTACTAAATATCATTAATCACTAATACAGTCATTAGAAAACTACACAAACCCTCCACTCCTTGGTGTTCAGCAAACCTCAGTTTCACTCAGGGGAGGTCTTTTCTTCATTTTGACTCTGGGTGGTCTCCCTGATTTCCTGGATCCCCTTCCGTGGTCCCAGCTCCCTCCTGAATCCACTAAACAGTCACCTCTATTCAGAAGCAGACAGCTGCCAGGTTCTCATCCAATTCTCAGAGGAAGACAGCTCCCAGGTCCTTGTCCAGTACTCAGGGCAATCCCTGGCACATGCTAAAGTTCAGAGGGTCCAGCACATTTTAAACCCTTCTCCACTTCTCTTACCTGGAACTCAAGTATCAGCCAAGGCCATGAATAAACAAAGGCTTATCCTGGTCATGCTTCTTTAGTCCTCCAGCAGTTCAGCTGGCCCTAGGACCCAAAAGGAATATTGGCCTTCTGGGTGGCCTTCACCAGATTCTGGTCTCAGGAAAACTCTTTGTGAATTCTCAGTCAAGGTCCAGATGCTGAGAGAGAGCAAAACTCTCTCTCTCTCTCTCTCTCTCTCTCTCTCTCTCTCTCTCTCTCTCTCTCTCTCTCTCTCTCTGTCTCTCTCCCTCTTTCCACAGCTCCAACTCACTTCTTTAGTTCAGCAGCCCAGCTCCCAGATGCTGAGAAAATCCTGCTTCCTCCAATAGGAAAATTCCAATTCTGTCTTTCTGTCTCTGGAATTCTTCTTTATATACACACACTGGCCTTGTGTCTCAGCCAATACCCTTCTTCCACATCAACAGGGGAATTCACATCTTCTCAACAGGGTACAAGGCTCACACCTTCATACTTTGCCCTAAGATTACTAAGTGCTAAGTATCTGCTAAACTGATTGCTGTTATAGATGCCCAGACACGCCTTAAGCAGTGTCAAGCTATGACAGGATATAGAATAGGGATAGAGACAAAAATATAAAGGGTGCTTAATGGTGGGCCACAAATCAGGTGGTGTGCAGCGACCTGGGATTTTGGTCTCTGTATTACAAACAAATCCTTTAGCTTTGCTAAGCCTCTGTTTTCTAATTGGTCAAATGAGTATAATAATACATTTAATATCTACCTCACTTTCTTATTTTAAGAGATACTACTACTACTGCTCCTACTCCTACTACTACTACAACTACAACTACTACTACAACTAACTACTACTACTACTACAATGACTATTGCCAGAACAATCAAATTAATAAGTATTCATATATACTTCAAGGGTTCCAAAAACAAATGAACAAAACAACTACATAGAGTATGTCATTTGATCTTTGTACAAGGATTGTGTCACATGGGATATAAATTTTAAGAGTTGAGATGTATTAAGTCTGAATCAGTCAAAATTCTGTCTTGTTATTTACAAGGAGTTGCTGTAACAATAATTCAGAATATTGGGCAGCTAGGTGGCACAGTGAATAGAGCACTGGCCCTGGAGTCAGGAGTACCTGAGTTGAAATCCAGCCTCAGACACTTAACACAAAAAACTAGCCGTGTGACCTTGGGCAAGTCACTTAACCCCAACTGCCCTCCAAAAAGCAAAAAAAAAATAATTCAGAATATTAAACTCAGGGGAGGTGCCAGGAATTTTTATCCAACAATCCCTTATAGGAGACACTGAAATGAGTGTGTGCATTTCAGGTCAATGTTTAGGTTCAGCGCCTGAAAAATAGGAAGTCAAAATAACATATTGGGAAGAGAACTGGGCATCAGAGGACCTGGGCCTAAATCATTCTTTTACAATTACTACCTCTGAAATCTCAGGAAAGTCGCCTTCTATCCCTGACCTAAGTATCTTCATCTATAAAATTAGAAGCATTGGACTGACAACTTCTAAGGTTTCTTTCAGTTCAATATGTGCGATCTGAGTACCCTTGGAATCTGCCTATAATGATAGGGAGAGGAACACTGAATTTGCAGGGGAGAATCAGAGGATTTCTTTGTCCAAAGATTTGGGGTTGTACCTCATATTTATTTCTAGATATGACCACTGTTCAGGATAGTCTCTTAGCCTTCTGGAGCCTAACCATTCCCAGGTAAAGAATATTTGTGAGGGAAGTATTCAGCAAACTTCATAGCACTTTATAAATGGGAGCGATTTCTATTATTTCCCCCTCTCAAATTCACTCTATCTTCTCACAAACATCATTTTAGTCTAGAGCTCATTGCAACAGCCTCTAAATACTGTGACAACTTCATAAATGGTTTTCTTGGCTCAAGTTCTTCTCCATTCTACCTCATCCTATATAATCACTACAAGACTAAATTAACTGAAAATCTGGCTTATTTGTCAGTATAAAGTAAAAAGTCAGTAAATATGTGATGATTGAACTTTTCAGCAGCCCATGTCTTGCTTGGAGTTCTTTTTATTTATATATCAATTTAACCACAGTTTTGAAATCAAATATTTTCTTAATATGGGCAAGCACAGTCTCTATGAAAGAATAAATTTGAAATTTATTTCTGTTAAGTATATTATACATTGTATCCCCAAAGTCTTAGTTCAGTTTTAAATTTTTAACAACTGCATCTCATTGTTTAGGTTTTCTCGCTCCCAAGTTACAATCTTTCAAACCTACAAGTGATTGTTTCATCCCACAGGCAATGAATTTCCATTGAAACAAAAGTGGCTAATACTTGAGATTAATGATTCTTTTCCAAGTCTCCTGAGGCTTAAAGTATATTTTGTGGTATTAATATGTTCAGTTACTTGGAAGTTTTCTATAAATACTTTAAGGTTCTTGCACAGTCTGAAATTTCTGTCTCATTGAGATTGACGTGAGAAAAATGATGTTGGGGGATGATTTGACATCTGTATTGTAATATTTTGATTGCAATAGGTGTTGCGTGACTATACTTAAGTGTAAAAAGGTAGTATTTATAGGTACAATATGACAGTAATTTTCATAACCATCAATTTCATGACTACAAAGACATTTTTCACTTAACCGCTATTTTTGAGTGTTTTATTCTCCCGAAAAACTTTCTTTACTTCTGCTTGTATCCTCCAGCAATGTCCTCCTCAGATGCCTCATAATGCTATAGAAATGACCAAGGATATTAAAAAGTTTGTTTTAGAATTCAAATTCTTTTAGATCCTAACAAGCTGATGAGATTTCAAGAATGTGTTCAGCAGTGGAAATAATGACCATAATCTAAGAAGCAAATAATTCAGTTTCAATGAAGTAATTTACAAAAGTTTGGCTTCCAAGTAATCCACTTATATGATCTCTTTAACACAGAAGCTGCATCCCTTGACCTTTCAAATTGTAGTGCCTCAAATTAAGTACCCCTCTCCCACTTTAGGATATCTTTGATTAATTTGCTTTTCCAAGAGCCTCCTTTTTAAGGAGGCAACTAAGGCCAGACATGTCCTCATATTCTCTAGGCTACCTACACCCCTGAAATTCTCAGAATTTCTCTAAAATTCCACAACATTAGAGAACCTTTGTCTCTCCTCCCCAAACTCAACTGATGATTTTCTAGATTCATTTAATATGTATTAATGTATTAGGATATAAACTACTTGAGGGAAAGGATTGGGTTTCTTTCTGCCTGCATCTATATTCCCAGTATTTAGTACAATGCCCCATACAGTGTAAGTGCTCAACAAATGCTTGTTGACTTCACTGGATCTCAAAAAAATAATTTACTAATGAGGATACACAGCATCATAAATGATTGTTATAAAACTACATGACCTCTGAGGCCATCTAGTTCAACTGCTTCATTATAAATAGAAGAAAAATGAGACTAAGAGAAAGATAGCAAGAGGGACAGACAGGATTTCCCCTAAAGTCCTCTGATACCCAGTACAGCAGTGCACTTTCAACAACACCATGTGATTGTAGAAGATAGCACCTAAATTGGGGAGGGGAATAGGAAAGTGAGACATCCTTTTGAAGTATAAACATTGACACTGAATTGAACGGCAATATTATGTATTTAGAAGTTGTGCAGTTAAGTAGTACCTCTTATATGTGTGATCCTGGGCAAATCACAATACTGAAGTGCTCTAGGTCAGAGATGTCAAACTCTCCAAATAAATGCCTCAGAAATCATATTAAAATGTGGTTGTGTTGGGGCAGAGGCAAGACGGCAGAATAAAAGAAGGGACTTGCTTGACCTCTCCCCCAAACTCCTCCAAATACCTATAAAAATGACTAAAGAAATTCTAGAGCAGCAGAACTCACAGAAAGACAAATTTCCATCCCAAGACAACTTGAATGGTATAATGCGAAGCAAAGTCAACTTCCAAGGGTCTGAATACGAGCATAGTAATTTATTTATATATTACTATATACTCCATTTATTCAGTGACAGATTAAGGCAAAACATTCACAGAACAGAGGAAATAAAAATACAGTGTAACTCATTCATTTAGCAAGTAAGTTCTCAATTCAATCCAAGTACTACTGCACCCCTGGACAGTACATTCGTTTAGTCAGTCAAAAGGAGATTAGTTTCCAATCATAAACAAAGTACATTCACTTGGTCAGTCACAGATCACAAAAGAAAGTTAAAAGTTTCCCACACCTGGAACAAAATTGAATTTCAAAACCATTCATTAAGGTCAAGTACTTTCTCAAAAGGGGTAGGAGAGCACAAAAGGCCATCTACCCTCAAGCTACAACAAAGTTAAGATACCATCACAGCACTGAAAACCCAAGGATAGGACTTTCTTTCATATAGTCTGGAGGCAAGTTCTCAGCAATTGCTGTACTTGGGGGGACAATGCTTAACAAAACCATAATATACATTGCCAATGTCCTCATTAATTCACTCTCTGCCTGCAGAAGAGTCCCAGAAGCTTGGAAAATATCAGCAAGACCTTCTTCCAGGATGTCTGTAAATACACAACAGGAAAATCCTCCTTCAGGGCTTCTGAACCAACAGCAAAGTTCCAGGACCTCTGCAAGAGCAGCACTGTCCTTCACCAGCAGACAAATCTTGCAAAACAACATCAAAACAGATGGACAAAATACCTGCATCATAGCCATGCCTCCTCAGTTCTCGGTGGCTCCAGGAGGCAGTTCTCAAAAGTCCTTCTAGCAAGATGGCGGTGTAGAAGCAGCAAGGTCCCACAGCTCCCACACCACCACCCTAAACACCCATAAAATTATGAGCCCAGACAAAGTCTAGGACTCTTAGACTCACAAAAATACAGAAAACACATCTCTTGCTGAAGGCAGCTTGGCAGCAGGGGTTCATTGTGGCGGCCGGGAGCGGAGGCTGGCCCAGCCTGAAGCCAAGACCCGGCCAGGCCCAGGGCGGTGGGAAGGAGCCAGGCTGAGCTGAGCCAAGCCGCACCACAGCAGTCTTTAGAGGAGAGGTTCTACAGCCTCCAACACCTTCACATCTGCCAAGATGTGAGGAACAGGGATGGGAGTGGGGCAGCCCGCTCCTGTGCAGAGACCAGTCTAGCCCAAAACCGCAGCTGCAGCCAGGCCAGGCCCCAGGGAGGCCAGGAGGAGCTGCAGCTTGAGTTTACTTCAGAGAAGATCTAAAGCACCTGCCTGAGGGGATATTAAAATCCCGCAAACCAGGGTCAGAGAAGGTTAGTGAAAGTGAAACTTTGAAAACTAATTTGGGGGGGGGAAGCAGTATGCCCAATCTGCCACCCAGGCAAGGAAGCAGTGGGGGAAGGGACCTTCTGGAACCTGTGGCAGCCCCCACCAGGCTGCTTCAGAGGCCCTGGCCTGCTGACTCCACAAGAGGGCTGAATCGCTTGATCAGGGCCAAGTGCTCTTGCGTTGAGCGGCCTGAATCTGGATCATGGTCTTGGGTGGTGGTCCTGGGGTGCGCTTTAAGCAAGCCAATGCTGGGGGGACTTGCAACAACCCCTAATAGCTCC
>JAQQSW010014348.1:0-12127 GCA_028646575.1 Pseudocheirus occidentalis | reverse complement strand
AACAAAGGGGGCTAAAGACTTGGGCAGAGCCACAACTTAAAACTCATGACCTCAGGCAAATATCTTCCCTGGGAAGGTTTACTTTCCCAGAGCCTGTACCTCAAAGATTCAAGGAGCTCAAGGTGGGGGGGGGGGTCCCAAGAGCCTACACCTTATCACTTTGAGATTATTCTTCCTTAAATACCACTTTTATCCTTCCATCACCCTGGTTAGGAAAATTGAGTGGATTCTTTCTCCTTCCCCCCCCCCCCTTTTTTTTAAAGACGAGATTTTAGCACTGTAAAAAACCTATCTTGGATAAAAACTAGAACAAATAGTCTTACTCCTTCATGTTACAGTTGAAGAAATGAAGCATAAAGAAATGAATTGATTTGCCCAAAGCAATGCTGCTAATGAGTGGTAGAATTGAGCCTAGAATTTAGATCTTTGGATTCCTGGTGTAGAATTCTTCCCCCTGTACTTACTACACTGTGTCTTCTACCATGTCAGATGCAAATTTCTAAGCCTGATTTTCAAAATCATCCATTATCAGGTCTCCAAACTTTTTCTCATCCTTCATGAACATGCACCCTCAAATCTAGTTAGGTTGATCCATTAAGAAATATAGTGTGTCTTCCCTCCCCTGATTATCTCCAACTGATCACATACACATATATGTATACATACATATACACACATATACAAACAACATATATACACGTCTACTTTTTTCCATTCCCTTCCTTCCTTCCTTCCTTTCTTCCTTCCTTCCTTCTTTCCTTTCTTTTTTGTTTCTTTCTTCCTTTCTTCTTTCCTTACTTCATTGGATTGTTTCTTTCTTTTACATGGTTGTTTTCATGTTGTCTCCCTCATTAGAATGTGAGTACCCTGAGAGCAGGGTCTGTTTTTTATCTGTCTTTGTACCCCTAGTACTTAGCACAGTGCCTGGAACAAAGTGCTTAAAAATGCTTGTAGATAGACTGACAGGAACTGTTCATGGTGCTGAGGATACAAGGGTTAAAAAAGAAACAACCCTTGCTCTTAAGAAACTTATTTTATAGTGGTAGACAAGATGTACAACATATATACACACGTATATGTGTATATCTCTATCTATATCTCTATATCTCTATCTCCATCTCTATCTCTATCTCTATCTCCATCTCCATCTCCATCTCCATCTCTATCTCTATCTCTATTTCTATATCTCTATCTCCATCTCCATCTCCATCTCCATCTCCATCTCCATCTCCATCTCCATCTCCATCTCCATCTCCATCTCTATCTCTATCTCTATACAAACACAAATCTCATCCAAGGTAGTTTTACAGGGAAGTACTACCAGGTGGGGAGATCAGGAAGGTCTCAGGGTAGAGTTGGCATTTCAGTTGAACTTTAAAGAAAATTAGGGCTTCTAAGAGGCAGAGGTGAGGAAGAGTTAATTCCAGGCATAGGAACAGGCCTGTGCAAAGGTATGGAAATGGGAGATGGAGATGGAGCGTCACAAGTGAGAAACAGTTTAACAGGACCAAAGAATAATCAAGTAGAGCGATATAGAAAAAATCTGGAAGGGTAGGTTGAAGCTAGGTTGTGAAGAGCTTTAAAAATGTCTAACGGAATAGTTTCTATTTGATCCTAGAGGTAATAGGAAGCTTCTAGAGCTTATTGTGCAAGGGAAAAATTTGGTCAGACCCCCCCACTTTAGGAATATCATTTTGTCAGCTGTGGGGAGAATAGATTGGAAAGAGGAGAGACTTGAGGAAAGGGTATCAATGAGGAGGCTATTAGGTAAGAAATAATGAGATCCTAAACTAGGGTGGTTGCTATGTATGTGGAGAGTTGAGAACAGATGTAAGAAACATTTTTGAGTAAGAATAAGCAAGATTTTGCAACTGGTTGGATCTGTGGTGTGGGGGAGAGGGCAAAGTCAAGAATGATCTTCATATTCTCTCATCTATACAAATCATGCTCATTCTGATTTCTATACCACTCATGTCTTCTAGGTGGATTATTCTCTTCCTCCCAATCCCTCTATCTATACAAATCTTACCTGTTTAAAATTCAACCAGAGTTTTACCACCTCTTTAAAGCCTCTCAAGATGATTCTAGTCTTCATTGATTTCTATACTTTCTGAATTTCTCTGCTGGCAGAGTAGCAGTTAAGGCAATGTAACAGAGTCTCAGAAGAGAGCAGCCACAAAGCATTAGAACACTGGAGGGATGGATGGATGGATGGATGAATGAATTAATAAAAAAGCATTTATTAAATAATTGCTATATACAAAACACTGCTAAATGCTGGGGATGAAAATAGAAAAGTAAGCCATTTTCTGCTCACAATGAGCTTACATTCTAAGGAGAGAAACAATACATATACAAGATTTCAGTTGCAAGTCAGATGGAAAGATCTCATGGTCCTGAGGATCAATTGTCAAAGCAGGTGGTAATACCTCTTCTTTAATATAACTTCCACTGAAAATCCTATCAGTTTCTCATGTGAACCATTTTTAACAGTGACAAGGACTTTGGTAACCAGAACTTTCTTTTCTGGGTCTTCAATAGTTTTGACTATACCACCTACTAACACCTTATGCTATAGCAATTATAAAAGCCAGCTCAAGATGTGTTAGCTTATTGGTCTTGCAATCTGACGTCTTTCCACACGGGGAAATATAGAAACATGTGTCTTAGACAAGTACTCAGAAACTTTGCTTTTGAAATGCCTTTTCCAATGTCTGGTGGCTAGCTTCTCTGCCCACTTTGCTATAAATCTGTGTTCTCCCTCCTGGATTAGTGCTGTGGGGTCTGTTACAGAGGAGATGATTTGGTTTTTCATCTCATGGGACAACAGAACTCCTTTGCTGGTTTATATTTGCCTCCCTATGTTCATTCCCTTCCCTCCAATTATACAACCACCACTCTAGTTTAAGTCCTCAAAACATTCCTGCCTAAATTATTGCGGTATCCTCCTAGCTGATCTCTGTGACTGTGACTGATCTATCCCCACTCCAATCCATGCTCTACTCTACTACCCTAGTGATTTTTCTAAAGTATAGATTTGACTATGTCATTGCCCCTTTTTTAATGAGGACCAGTGGTTTCCCTTTTACCTCTAAGATCAAATGTAAGTTCCTCTATTTAGCACCAAAAGCTCTTCATTTCTTGTCTTTTTCCTACTTTTCAAGTCATCTTACACTTTACTCTCCTTCATATAATCTACATTCTAGCTACACTGGCCTATATTCATTTACTCAAACACGATGAACTGCCTTGATAGTCATTGGCCCCAGTGTCTAGAATACTCTGCCTTATCACCTCCATCTATTAGGTTCCCTTGCTTCCTTCAAGAATCAGCTCAAATCCTACACTGTACAGATAATCTTTCTCTGTCCCCCAAGTACCTTCTTTCAGATTACTTTTATCTACTCTAAAAATATCTTCTATGCAGTTAGTCATTTATATGCTGTCTTCCCAACTAGAATACAAGCTCCTTGAGGACAGGGAATGGAGAGTTTTCCCCCCATTCCTTTCTTTGTATCCCCAGCACTTAGTATAGTGTCTGGAAGATAGTAAGCACTTAATAAATGATTGCTATAACACTGTACAATGATCAACTGGGAATGACTTAGCTATTCTCAGCAATACAGGAATTGGTTAAATGACTTGCCAAGGATCATACAAGACAATCCAGAGGACTCGTGACAAAAAAAAAAATGCTATCCTCCTCCAGAGAAAGAACTAATGGAGTTCACATGCAGATCAAAGCATATTATTTTTCACTTTCTGTATTTTTTCATGCTTTCTCCCCTTTAGATCTGTGTCTTCTTTCACAACATGATGAATATGGTCATATGTTCTCTATGATTGAACACATATGACCTATATCAAATTGCTTGCCCTCTAAGGGAAGGTGGAGGTGAGGGAAGGATAGAGAAGATTTAGAACTCAAAGTTGATTTAAAAAAAATTATTTGTTTATTTATGGAACTAAAAATAAAAAAAATGAATGTGGAAAATTGTTTTTACATATAACTGAGGCAAAATAAGATATTATTCAATAAAAAAGAAAGAAAAAAGAAAAGAAGAAGTGATTACCAACGGATTAACTGACCTACATGTTGTTCTGATGGATCAGAGGTTTCCAGAGACAGATCCAAAGGTTGTTAATTGATCCTTGGTATTCACTGATAATAACAGCCCTCAACTTAGTCTGTAGGCTTATGTCTGACAGTGTATTCTGAGGCCTTCTATGAGACTAGTAAAAGAGGGAATAGCTGGAGAAGATACAATATTCTTGCTTCTACTGTATACTATATACAGCATTTAATTGTAGCCAGTCTGCCCATTTATTTGGGTCATTCTATTCCCCCAGCTAGAAGGCAGGCTCCTTGAAGGCACGTCTCATGTATTCTTTATATTTATCTCAGTGTCCAGTTTATAGTTGTTCAATTGTTCAGTCATGTCCAACTCTACCTGATCGTGTATGGGGTTTTCTTGGCAAAGATATTGGAGTGGTTCGCCATTTCCTTCTACAGCGGATTAAGACCAAACAGAGGTTAAAAGTGTCAGAGGCTGCGTTTAAACTCAGGTCTTCCTGACTCTAGGTCCAGCTCTCTATCCACTGAGCCACCTACTTGCCCTAGTTTGTAGTACTTGCCACTTAAAAAGGGCTCTATACATTTTTCTTGATTAATTAATATACTCTATTCAAAAGGAATTATAAAATTAATAATAATAATACATTAAATGTGTTTGCTGATTTTAACTTTTGAAAGTATTGTTGAATTTATTACTGCATTTTAATCTAATAATAAGTCTGAGAGGAAATAAAATATATCTATTTTACATATGAGAAAGCTGAAGATCATATCTAATACCTATGTATGTTACATACACATGAGTACCCTTTCTTATAGGAGGGTGCCTATAATATTCCAGGGTGCATTTCACAAGCTGTTTTTGGATCATGCCTTTACTCAAGGAATGCTGGAAACTATTATCTGACTCATTTTGCTTCCAAAAAGAGCCCTCAGCTCTCTTGAAAGCACTCAGCTTAATTAGACATTAAATATAAAAAAAAGGTTTCAGTTTTGTGGTAAAAATATAGCAAAGTCTTGTTCCTGAGCCCAAAGATAAGTTAAGAAAATACTCCACCAGGCGTGGCTAGGTGGCGCAGTGAATAGAGCACTGGCCCTGGAGTCAGGAGGACCTGAGCTCAAATCTGGCCTCAGACACTTAACACAAAAACTAGCTGTGTGACCTTGGGCAAGTCACTTAACCCCAAGTGCCCTCCAAAAAAAAAGCAAAAAAAAAAAAAAAGAAAATACTCCACCAGAAAGGACTTGTACATGAATTTATAAACAATTAATAAAGTTTTCCCATTTTCTATAGGGACTAATACAATCTCTCTGATTTAAGTATGAATATAGTGACAAAATATGCTGAGTTTGGAGTTATGGGGCCTAGATTATATTCTTAACTGTCCTTTACTACCGCATTGGGGCAAATTATTCATTTCTCTTGGTCTCGTTTTTCATTCTTATATATATAAAATGATGGGGTAGGATGTAATGGCCTCTAGGATCCCTTCCATCTCTAAATCCATGTTTCTATGAATTCTCTGATCCTGTGAAATACCCAGTGTTACCTGATGGTGCTGGTGTTTCTAGAGACTGATTTGTGTGACTCATGCAATATATAGTTTACTGCTCCCTATCATGGCTCTGTACCTTGTTACTTTTTGATTCTGTCTTGTGTTTCTTGATTCTGTGGATCCCCTTTTTCTCTTTGGGACCCCACAACTTTGCCACTACTTCAGTTTCCCTGGTCTGTGTAGATGCTGTGCCTTTGACCCAGATACGTCTCCAAGTCTGTATGCAGCTCTGTGGCTCCATCTGGTGCCAGTTATTTTCCTTCAGGGACAGCACAAGCCTCTGTCTCTCTGTCTCTGTCTCTGTCTTTGTCTCTGTGTCTCTGTCTCTGTCTGTCTGTCTCTCTCCCTCATCTCTGTCTCTTTCTCTGTCTGTCTCTGTCTCTGTCTCTGTCTCTGTCTCTCTCTCTCCAAGATAGCTGCATCTTCACCTCCATCTACTTTTAGCTTTTTGTCTCCAGGGATCAAGCAGATGAAGTCTCTCTCCAGGCAGCACTATCTGCTACAGCTTTGGGAGTCCTTATGTAACAGCAGCTCCCCTTTTGTGTATATGGAATATGAATTTTTCATGCATGAGAGTAGAATGCTTACCCGAGTCCTCTCAGTGTGTATCCTCTACATGTATAACCCACAGTGCTATAGACTGAGTTGGGTATGTGATAAAATATCAATCGATTAAAGTAAATGATTGAAATAGCTGACAGCTCTGTTACTGTTAGAGAGATGGGCTTAAAGCCAACCGGGTTTTTGCCTTAAGGGCCCTTTATGACTGACATTTCTTGGAACTATTTGTTAGATCTACCCTTCCTGGGATGATTCCATAACTTTCAATCAGGTCAAGATAGGTCACAATCATCCTATCAGCCTGCTTCATTTCATCATGATGATTCATTGAGAGAGAGGCAGGGAATTTCCTTTGGCCTCATCTCTTCTGTATGTGTATTCCCTAAGACTCCACCTCCTTTGCCTGCAACTAGGCATACACACTTCGGATAATGTAAATTTGTTATTTGTTTAATTCAAGTACTTGTTCAATATTTGTTCAGCTGCCTGTATGCCCATTATACCTATCCTCCTCAGTGTTCTGGGTCGTTATCCTAGATTAAAAAACTCCAGAGAGCAGGGTTCATGTTTATTCACTTTCTTTATTACAACATCAAGCATAAACAATCCCAGGTGGGTTCTTAATAAGTGTTTTTTTATGCTGATGACATTCTAATGTGATGTTACTCTCTGGCTAGGCCAGGGAGTAGTGCAGTGAGTAAAAGAATCAAATAATATATTAACTACCAAGTTAAATTTTATTAAGCCCTTACTATGTGCTTGGTACTATGTTAGTACTTTGGATTCAAAGACAAAAATGAAGCTGTCCTCAGGGAGGTTATGTTCTCTCTCTCTCTCTCTCACTCTCTCTCTCTCCCCCTTTCTCTTTCTCCTTTCCTTCCTTCCTTCCTTCCTTTCGTCTTTTCTTTCCTCTCTCTCATATATAGTTATAGGACATATATATATATATATGTATATATATATATATATATAGTCTCTGTGTAGGTATGTATATACACACATGTACTATATGCACAAAAGGAGAGCTGCTGTTATATGAGAAGGACTTCAAGGCTATAGCAGATAGAGCTGCCCTATAGGTGGATATGGAGACAGGTCTGTACTACATTTGCTTGACCCCTGGAGGTAAATTCATCCATCCATCCATCCATCCTATATATAGTCATAGTATCTATCATCTATCTGTCTATCTATCTATCTATCTATCTATCTATCTATCTATCTATCTAGTATACATATAATCTCTCTGTTGCCCTTTTTCTCTCTGTCTCTCAACTATACATACACATACACACTTGTATACACACATTCATATAAGTATACAATCAACATGTTTGTAATACCTGTCTCAGAGAGTTGCTAGTGAGAAAGTGTTTGGTATCAGTCAACAAACAATTTATTAAGTGTACTACAAAGACAAAAATGAAACTATTCCTGCCCTCCCAGAGATTATATTCTAATGGGGTGTGGAGTGTTGTGTATACAGAGAGAAGTATATGAATATAATAATTGTAAAAATTAATACAGGGTGGTTTTGGGAGAGAGTGAACTAGCACTCAGGGGCAGGTGTCAGGGACCTACTTTATGTACAAAGTGTTGATTAAGCTTTGTCCTGAAGGAAACCAGGGACTTTAAGAGGTGGTAATTAGCAGGGAGTGACTTCCAGTAGGGGGGGATTCCTGAGCAGAGGCATGGAGACTGGAGATGGGATAGCAAGTACGCTATATAGAAGAGTGGGAAGAAGGGAATAAAGTGTAAGAAGACTGTAGGAAGGGGCCAGGGATTTAAATGTCAAACAGAGGAGTTTGCCTAGAGACAACACAGAACCAGAGTTTATTGAGTAGTGACATCAGACCTGCCCTTTAGGAAATCCATTTGGGCGGCTATGTGAAAGGATATATTGGAGTAAGGAGAGGTTTCAGGCAGGTAAATCAAACAAGAGTCTATCACAATAATCCAGATAAAAAGTGGTTAGGAACTGAACTAGAGAAGTGGCTGTGTCAAAAGGAAGGGGGTAAAAGGACGAGCATTTGTTAAGGGCCTACTGTATGCCAGGAACTGTGCTAAATGCTTTACAAATATTGTATCATTTGATTCTCACAACAACCCTGTGAGGAAACTGCCATTATTATTCCCATTTTTCAATTGAGGAAACTGAGGCAGATAGGGTCATACAACTAGTGTGTATCTGAGGCCGGATTTGAACTCAGGTCTCTAAGTTCAGTGCTCTATCCACTGTACCACCTAGTTAATGTAAGTGGAAAGGAGGGAACATACGTAAGAGATACTGTGGAGATGGAAATGTCCATATCTGACAATTGAATAGATGAGTAGAATAAGAGTGAGGAGTTCACAAAGTTTGGGAACATAAATAACTAGGAGAATAGTAGTGCATTTATCAGTAATAGGGAAGTCTGGAAAAAGGGGAAGATAACAAGTTATGTTTTGAATCTGCTAAATTTGGGATTCCTTATGGTCCAACCAACTGGAAATGTCAAATTGGAAATTTTCAATTTGTATGCCTTGCACTACTATATAAATAGTATTATAGAATAATAACCCCCTCCAAAACAGTATGGGGAAAGGCAGAAAAGGGATATAAATAGGCTTTTGTCTATTTAATAAGTCGTCACTTCATGAATTAGGGCAGCTCAGTGGTCCTAAAAAGAACCGGGTCATTTTTGGGGGGGAGTGTTCACTCATTCAGGCATAGCTAATTGACAAGTAGGCAGACAATGATCAGCAAGTTTGCATGGGAGATGGAAATTTCTAGTCCAGTAGATTTTTAGAGAAGGGAAAGGGTGCTAGGAAAGAGAAAGAGGCGTGGCTAGAATGAGACAGCCTTTTGGAGAAGGACTAGGCATGAAACATCAGTTGTTTTTTTTCCCTCAACTATGACAACCTGACATGCAATTACAGTATTTTGAGGTTTTAAAAATGCTTTCCCCTATTACATCCTTTGATCCTCACAACAGTTCTATGAGACAACTTGTTGGTCCCATTATCACTGTTTTATGGTTGAGAACACTGAGGCTCAAGGACATTAGGAAACTTGCCTAGGGCTGCATAGCAGGAAAGTGTTATAGATGGGATTTGAATTCAGATCGCCTGATTCCAAGTTCATTCTTTGCACATTGTCTTATAATACACAACCTCTCATAGTGTACATCTTCACACTCGGTGTTATTCTTTCATTGTTATTCAGTTGTTTCAGTCATGTCTGACTTCATGGCCCCATTTAAGGTTTTCTTGGCAAAGATACTGGAGTGGTTTTCTATTTCCTTTCTCAGCTCATTTTACAGATGAAGAACTGAGGCAAACAGGGTGAAGTGACTTGCCCAGGGTCACACAGATGTTAAGTGTCTGAGGCCAGATATAATCTCAGGAAGATGAGTTTTCCTCACTCTGGGCCTGGCACTCTATCCTCTGCGTCTCCTAGCCGCCCCTGCATTAGTCAATAGTTAATTGTAAATGCCAAGATGCCAAACATAAATAATTTCTAGGTCATCTGATGTTTAAGATTATTTATGTAGCTTCTTCAGTATAAACAGAACCAAGGAGAAAGTGTTGCATGTTTCTCTAATAAACTCATCTTTTTACTATGCATGCTGAGAGTGGCAGATTGCTAGAGAGGAATAGAATATTGGATTGGGAATCAAAGGACCTACATTCAAACCCCACTTCTACTTGTTACTTCTATGATCTCTGAAAGGCCGCTTCAATTCTCTTTAACTCCGTTTCCCTACTTATAAAGAGGATAAATTATAGAGCTTCTAAATTCTAAGTCTAGATCGAGGATACTGGGAGTAAAAGTTTGAAGACCTAAATATAGGTTCTAGCTACATCATTGACTTACTATGTAATCTTAGGCAAATTACTTTCATTTTCTGGGCCATACTTTTCTGATTGATAGATAAGGAGCGAGTGTGTGTGTGTGTGTGTGTGTGTGTGTGTGTGTGTGTGTGTGTGTGTGTATAGGGTGGGGGCTAGGGGTGAGGTGGAAAGGTGGAGGTCATACTAGGCATTCTCCAAGGTCTTTTTCAACTCTTATGAGACTACTACCTCTGGCTAAGTGTTTAAGTCATAATTAGAGATATGCCGGAATATATTGGAGTAGACCACATAACTAGACTGCTAGAATGTTTATCAAATTTTTTTTTAAGGGTAGATTCTAGGAAGACACATGGTGAAAGATTTCCTTTCTTCAGAACGTGGAGATCATACTTTCCTTGGGTGCGAGAATCAGACTTACCACCATTAAGTTAGGTTTCTTGAGGAATTTGGATTTGTGGAGGAAACTGTCTAGGGCTGGTGATAAGGAGAGCATGTCACAAGTGGATTTAGCTAGGAGGGAGAGAAATTATAGTAATAAATGAGAAATCCACCCTTTTTTTTTTTCTTTTCCTAAACTTTTTCCCTTAGACATTTAGGTTCGTAGTCATTTCGGAAAAGAGATTTCTCTACTCCTAACAGTAAAAAAATCATGATGGACATGAAGAGCACATGGGAGGCTGCTTACATTTTCCCAGATAGGCTGAGATGAGAGTTCATGACTGCCTTCTATCCTTCTGTTTCCATTTCAGAGAACAGGTCAGAAACTAGGGGCTGGTGAAAATGACCTTTTCATTCCAATTTTAGAGTTCCCAAGACACTTAGAGTTTCTGAGGTCGAATTAGGTGCTGGCTTCCAAGAGGGAGATTTTCTCAACAGTAGTCATGGAGAATGAGCAGGATCTGGAGGACCAGAGGCATGTCCTGGAAGAGTCAAGACATTTTAGTCCTCCAGAAAAGCCCCATAAGCCTCAGGCAATTATCTGAGACTAGATATCTATTCTGAGGGAAGGAAGTGTTTTTTTAACCCTTGCTTTTTCTTTTCATGTTGCTATTTTAATTTTGTCCTTTCTTAATTGTTTTGTATCAGAAAGGTCTCTACAAGAACCAAAGGAAATGGTAACTTCATAAACTTTGCTTTTAAAATCTATATATATATCACACCACCATACACATACATACACACATATATTATTTATTTATTTATCTACATACATATATATGTATATAAACATGCATTTACGGGTAAGCATTATCTCCAAGTCTACCAGTTATTAGAAGTCTGGGCCCTTGTAAAAGACTTAGTATTTAAGAACCACATTTCAGGGACTTTGCTGAGATTCTTAGAAAGGAAGGCAACAAGAAGAAGTCAGTGCTTGAACTCCCCATAAGTCCCTGGTGAACTATGAAGAATTGGGAATGTGGAACAAGGTGATCCAAGAGCTCCAGTTTGAATTGTCAGGTTGTGGAGTGTAGGAGATGAGGTAGGTCCTCGTAATGGCTACTAAAGGGCGTTATGAGGCTTAGAAGGCATAACATTTTTTTCATCGTGATTTTTTTCTTTGTAGTATATTTTATTTATTTTATTAGATGTTTCCCAATCATATTTTACAATCTTTAACATTCATTTTATTTATTTTTTTCCCTTTTAATTTATGGAATAAAACAGGCATTTCCATAACATAGTAAAATAAAAAGATGATTGCACATGAAACTGCAAATTGGGGAAGCAAGGAATAGTTTACCTGTCAGATTTATGGAGTAGGGAAGACTTTATGACCAAAGAAGAGTTAGAGTATTGTAAAATACAAAATGGATCATCTTGATTGCATTAAATTGAAAAGTTTCTGTACAAACAAAGCCAATGTAACCAAGATTAAGAGGGAAGTGGGAAACTGGGAAAGAATTTTTACAACCAGTGTCTCTGATGAAGGCCTCATTTCTAAAATATACAGGGAATTAAGTAAAATCTATAAGAACACAAGTCACTCCCCAATTGATAAATGGTCAAAGGATATGAACAGGAAATTTTCAGAGGTAGAAATTAAAGATATCTATAAGCATATAAAAAATGCTCTAAAGCACTACTGATTTGAGAAATGCAA
>JAQQSW010014347.1:0-12127 GCA_028646575.1 Pseudocheirus occidentalis | reverse complement strand
CCAGGACCACCACTCAAGACCACAATCCAGATCCAGGCTGCTCAACGCAAGAGCCCTTGGCATTGATGGATCGCCTCAGCCCCCTTGCTATCTGCAGGCCGAGGGCTCTCAAGCAGCCCAGTGGAGGCTGCTGCTGCTGCTCCATTCCTGCTGCTACAGCAGCCTCATGCTACTTCCTTGCCCTGGGAGCAGTTTGGCTGGACCCGTTCTTCTCCACTGGAGTTAGCAAAATCCACTGACCTTTCTCTTAGCCTTTTTTTCTTCTGGCCTGATAGATGTGGTAATTGTGCCTCCAGTGCAGCTGATCTGCTCTCCTATACCGCAGTTCCCTGCCCGATGCCCCGGGGCTTGACCCTGCTGGGGTTTCCTCTGCAGGTCCCAGACTGCTGTGAAGAGCCCCGCCTGCTGCGCTGCCTGTAGCAACAGATGTGCTTTCTGTCTTTTGGAGAGTTTTGGAGCTTGAAAATCTGTTTAGCGTCCCATTTTATGAGTTTTTTAGCGTGTTTGTGTGGGAGCTGTGGTGCTTTGCTGCTTCTATGCCGCCATCTTGGCTCCGCCCCCTGTACACACTTTTCTTAGATTAAAATGCTGGGCTTATTTTTATGACATAATAAAGCTTGAGTATGGGCAGCCTTTGGGACCATGTATTTTATATGGGGCAAAATAAAGGAAGCTACTTGAAAGTAAATGATCATATTTGTCAAAACTCCTTGAATTTCTCTGGCCAAAGCACTACATGCATTTAAAATAAAACATCTTGAATGAAAATGGAAGTTGTGCTGATGACCTTTCTTCTTCCTCATTCCTGTCTTTTAACACTAACCAATTTTATCCAGTTGGGTTATCCTGATAGTGCTTCCACAGTATTCAAATGGTTTTTTCTTGGCAGCCTGTAATATTTTCTCCTTGGTGTGGGGATTCTGGAACCTTGCAGAGTATAGCAGGGATAGGAAGGGAAAGAGTGCATAGAAAAACAGAAAATAATTTTCTAGGTATCTTCTTGAGTATGCTACTTACTTTCTGAAACCCTTAATTGAATAAATGAACTGTAGAAACCCGAAATCATAATATAATGAATACTATGCTAACTGGTGCTTATGCCTATTGTTTTCTTTGTATAATTGTGGGTTATAGTAAATATTTGCCATTTTATTGGGATATTTTCATGCCAAATTAAAGTTTCCTTTTTTTTCCCCCTTGGGCAGGTTTGTCTGAAGAACTGGAGAGACTTCTTCTTTACCACAAGCTATTGTACTTTGAGTTTCACTGTATCTGGTAAATCTCTCTTTACTTTATTTTTAAAGATATAAATGTGAGTCTTAGATTTGTTAGTTGCTAATATGAGGAATTATTTTAATTTAGACTACAGAAAGCTTTTTAAAATTTGACATTTTGTAAGGATACATTTATGGAAGTTCACCGATTAATAGATTAGTTTTAAATTTCATTACATTTTCATTTATTTATGTGATCAGAATATCAAAATTCATATGTTCCAAACTATGTGTTTTGATATTAAAATGTTGTTTTTGGTGAGCATATCCCCATTTCCTAGAAATCCTGTTTTGTACAATCAAATAAAATTATGATCTATGCAGAATATGTGATAAAAGATGAAATAATTGATAGGAGACTAAACTTCTGATTACAATTTTGCCTGAATTACTATATGTTGGGAACTTTAGCTAGCTTTCTATTATAGACTATTGATAATATAAGAACAATTGGTGTGTGATACTCTAGACATGCATTGTAATATGCATATTATAATGCATTCGTTATAATGGCTGAAAAATTTATTATGAAACAAAATAAATTCAAGCCTAATGTCCTTTTCAAAAACTGGGATAGAAACATAGAAAGGTTTATTATATCTTGATGAGATGCAAAAGTATAAAGAACAATTAATATGTTTGATAGGATCAAGATTTAGTATAATATCAACTGGTTAGGATAATGGCACTTAATAATCAAAGTGAAATTTTACAGGGATAAACATAAAGTCTACATAAGTATTTTAAAAATCAGTTGTACAAGTATAGGAGATAGATACCTGTATTAATAATTCATGTAAAAATACCTGAGACTTTTATTTGACCACAAGTTCATTATGAACTAATAACATGTCCAGTCTGCCAAAACAAAACTAAAAAAATTTAATCCACATTAATAGAAATATTTTCAGTGGTTCAGTTAAGGGAAGTAATAGTTCAGTTGTAGTGGTGAGGCCATTTGGAATATTGTGTTGAGCTCCTCCCTCCATTTTGAGAGGGGAATGAACAGAACTTGAGTTCCCTAAGAAGAGGGAAGCCATATGATGTAATACGAAGGGCTATTGAAGAAAGTGGAGCTGTCGAACATAGAGAAAATGTGGGAGAGGAGAGGTGGCTGGGAGAAATGTCTTCAGGTATTTGAAAGTCAGTCATGTGAAAAAAAGTGAATATTCTTATTTTTTGGTGTCTCAGAAGTCAGAGCTAATATTAATGACCAGTGGTTATGTGGTAGCAGGTTTTTACTTTACATTAGGAAAGGATTTTATAGTCATTAGCAGAACCTAGATTAGAGGTAGGGAAAATAGTCACCTAAGAGGTGGTTACAACCAGGAATATTTAAAGATATATTCTTTGTAAATGCATGTATTTTAATACCAGAAAATTCCTCTTACTATGGGATGTCTATATTTATTCTGTGACGAGTTTAGTCTCATTTGTTACAGTGAAGGCTCAAAGTCTTTGGTGGATAGTAACACACAGGAGGTACAATTTTCACACCTTACTTTAGGTTTCACAGATCCAGTGCTGACAGAATTTTCTCACAGTTAGAATGAACTACTTCACAAAGTAGTGAGCTCTCTGTTACTGGAAGTGTTCAGCATTGGATTCATGACCATTTGGCAAGGACAGAGATGGAAGAGATTCCTTTATTGGGTAATAGATTAAACTAGGTAACTTCCCGTGACCCCTCTACCTCCAAAGTTCTGTAAATATAAGGAAAAACGATTCAGATTTTAGTTTTGATTTATTCTAATAGTTAAGAGCTATAGATAACTTCAGATATACATTTTTCTCACTGTTTAAAGTTGATTTCTTTAACAAGTATTTTCCAGTTGATTCAGTCTGTTTTGGATCACCTCTAACTTCTGATCACACTACAGTTTTGAAGTGTGTGAAGTTTTGAACTTTCTAACTGGGTAACATTTTGAAGACAAATTACTTTTTTCTGTTTCTGTAAAACCAGTAGAGATAATTTTATCTCTTTATGAGGCCTCTTTCAAAGTATATTGATGTGATTATTAATAGTTTAGTAACTGGAGCAACACTTAATGATGTTTCTAAGAGTATATAGCAACACACACATGAATATTATAGAGGTCAGTAGGAGCAAAATGGACCTTTAGTATCCTTGTTTCCTCTGAGCAATTTTACCCAAAAGTGGCTTAGTTCAGTTAACCAGGAAATGAAATTAACCAGAACACTCAATTACCTTGCAGTGACCATTAATTTATATTGTTGCTGTATTGTTTTCATTAATAAGTCTGATTTTTCATGTGAACTAGAAGTATAAATATATAAATCCATAAGACTTCTGTGTCTTATTGTCCTTAACATAATAATCCTTATGAGAGGTGATACCAAATACAACTGGAATTATGGTTATTTTTGTACATGTCACAGCCATCCTATTACATCATAAGTTCCTCAAGGGAAGGTACCAGATCTTATGTCAACTTTTGATTCCTAGAACCTGTACTTAGCAGTTTCTTGGAGATTTTCTTAAATTGAATCACTTCTGTATTGTTAAAGATAACATTTGTTACCTGTATATTTCAAAATATGCAATTAGAATTTCAGCCATGATTATTTTGATGATGGGGAGGTGAGATATTTCTTAATAGTTATTAAAAAAAAAAGTCACATAGGTGTTTGCCACTCAGAGGTTATTTCATAGGATTGTAAATTTAGAGCTTTAAGGAACCTTAGAGATTGTCTAGTCTCTCCCTCCATTCTATAAATGAAGAAACTGGGACCTGGAAAGGTGAGGTGATTTGCTTTGCTTTTAATTGACACTTTATTGAAAAACTTTTCTTTTTGCCTTTTAAGGTCTTGCTTTCCTGATTAAAAATGTTGCTCACTTGAATCCAGTCTTTCCATTTGATTAAAAAGAAGAAGAATTTTCACATTGGCTGTTCATGACCTTTTGAACCTCTGAGGAGAGATGTTTGTGAGATGTTGCTTCTCAGTGTTTGGAATCCTTTCAGTCTTTTGGTGGTAAATGGTACCTACATCTGCAAGTATTGTTAAAGATTTAAGAACCTCTATGGGTAACTCTTGGCTGGAAAAAAGCATTTGTCAACCATGGTAAAACTTGCAAACCCACTTTACACAGAGTGGATTCTTGAAGCGATACAGAAAGTCAAAAAACAAAAGCAGAGGCCTTCAGAGGAAAGAATCTGCCATGCGGTATCGGCTTCCCACGGACTGGACAAGAAGACTGTTTCTGAGCAGCTAGAACTGAGTGTTCAGGATGGCTCCGTTCTCAAAGTCACCAACAAAGGCCTTGCTTCCTACAAGGACCCAGACAATCCTGGACGTTTTTCATCCGTTAAACCAGGCACTTTTCCTAAATCTGCCAAGGGGTCTAGGGGGTCATGCAATGATCTCCGCAATGTGGACTGGAATAAACTCTTAAGGAGAGCAATTGAAGGGCTTCAAGAGCCAAATGGCTCCTCCCTGAAGAACATAGAAAAATATCTTAGGAGTCAAAGTGACTTAACAAGCACCACCAACAATGCTGCCTTTCAGCAGCGATTACGACTGGGGGCCAAGCGTGCTGTGAACAATGGGAGGTTACTGAAAGATGGCCCTCAGTATAGGGTAAATTATGGTAGTCTAGAAGGGAGTGGAGCTCCAAAATATTCCAATACTTTTCCATCTTCCCTTCCTCCTGTCAGCCTTCTACCCCATGAGAAAGACCAGGTAAGTGTAGAAAGAATGATAGAAACAGTTACTGCTATTTGTTTCATATTAATTTGGAAAAAGAAAATGATGAGTTTGATAATTTATTTGTTCTTTTTGATAGTTTTTTGTTTGATGATTCGTTTTTCTTTTTTAATAGTTATTTGTATTCTAAAACTCGTTGGTTGATAAAATTGAACTAAATTGTTTTGAATTATATTTTAAATAACCTAGAGGGACACTTCACATGATTTAGTGTGTATATTTGTGGTGTGGTTTTTGTTTTGTTTTTTTAAACTATAAGGAATGAAACTAGAAGGTATTGTGAGAGATCATTGAGTTCGTTCTTCTGTTTCAAGGTGGACAACATTCTGAACATCCACGAGAGATCGTTCTCTTCCTTAATTGTGGGAGGAGGTTGTATACAGTGTTTATTATAGGATTCACTAAGTAGTTTTAAAAAAAACCTTACCTAAATCCTTTTGCCCCCATTTGCATTTATTTTTGTCCTTTCCTCATTGGAACAAATTGATAGCTGTTCACTGTCAGTCACGTTGTTTCTTTTTACATGTGGAAGAGCCAAGGGTTTTCAAACTGGGTTTTGTGATCCTGCGTTTTTAACACTTTGATAACTCCATTTCAGTAGAATTCGTTTTCCTTTTTCTTATTAGTTTCCTGTATTTTTATTTTATGCAGTTAGAAACATATTTCTGAGAATGGGTCCATACAGTTTCACCAGACTGTCAGAGGGGTCCACGACACAGGCAAGATTAAGAACCTGCGCCAAATCACATCTCTTGGGATTGTCGAGGCTTCTTTCCTACTGTAGTGATAACATGTATATTCCCATATAATTCCCATAACTTGATGCGAGAGCTTCAGATTTTTCCATTGGTTGTGTGGGGATTGTCTCTAAACTTGGTGTTCAAAATGCTGACGTGAGTAAAGTAGAAATCCTTTTTTGTTTAGCGTTGCTCCAGTTCGTGGACTATCTAGGACACTTGGTTTCCCCTCCTCATCTTGTTGTCTGTCTTTAGAACCATTGTTTGCATGAGATAGGTAGGACGTTGGAAAGAAATTCTTTTTTTTAGGTTAAATAATTAGATGCTATTAACAGTATAAAGTTTTTATTTGTGGATTTTGTGTATCTTGCGCTGTTTCTAGTAGCAAGGTAAATCATATGGTATTATTAGAAATTATTAAAACAATAAGGTCCTGAAGTTACAGCTCCAAGAATGTTTCACACGTGGAGCTCCTCTTTTCCGCACCAATTATGTTTTTATAAATGAGAAAGAAGCATACCATGAGGAAATTATCTAAAGGAATCCAAAAACATTCCTTGACTAGCACATAATAAGCTCTTAAAACATTTAATTACCAACTGGAGAACTGGCTGGTATATAGGTCTGGAAATCATGCTTTCCATCCTTACATATTTCACTGTTTTAAAGTTAGTGAATAAGAATTAAATTAATTTTTGTGTGTGGGGGGGAGGAGGTTAAGTAATTCCATCATAAGTTTCTTTATTATTGATTGCTCACCTATTTGCTCCCATTGAGAATTCTTTAATATGGAGCCATGATTAGAGGCAGTACAACTTTTATGTAGCCCCATTCTCATTTGTCTCCTTAATCTTAATTCTGCTTTATTGCCATCCTTATTGTGCACGTCTCCTTTTAGCAATTGCACTAGTGCCTGTAGTCCAAAGGAGAACTCTTGGGGAAATGTGACTCCCACTAATAGTAGTGTTCCATGAAAAGAATGAAGAATGCTGGCTTTCAAGTCAGGGGCCTGGGTTTGAATTCTGGCTTTGCTACTTCCTACTTGTATAACCTTGGATAAATTACTTCATTTCCCTAGCCCTCGGTTTCCTAATCTGTAAAATCAAGGTGTTAAACTAAGGTAGATAACCTCTGATTTAATAACTCTTTAATCCTTTAAATTTTAAAATTAAGTAATAAATTTCTTCACTTGCAATGATTCTGTTAAAATAATGGTGCTTAAAATTATCTAGTTACTATTATTACGTAATAACAATGCTATATATTGGGAAATATGTTCTATAATTGTGCTCTCCAGTTAAATGGAATTTGAGAATTTAATTAATAAATGTTAACAAGGATCTAGATTTTTTTTACAACTTAACAGTGGACAAATACCATTTGTCGAAGTCTAATAAAGTCATTTTAGGTGCTTCCTCTCTTGTGGTATTTTACCAGGAGAGTTTGTTTACAATTTTTTTTTCTGATCTAGTTAAAAGTTTTATTGATACATTTTGTTTCAATGCAGCAATCACTTACTGGTATACAACACCCTTCCCCTCAGTAGCACCTTGTCTTTTAAAAAAAAATAAGAGAAACAAAATCATTTAATAGTATGACTTTAAGAACATGTAATTTATTCTACACTTAAAGTTTAATATTTCTTAACTGCAAAGAGGAAGAGTATTTTAATAATAGCCATATACAACCAACTTAAGACATTTTAATTGGATCTGATTTCTTTTACTTTATTGTGGTCATTGTATATAGTGTTCTCCTGCTTGTGCTTTCTTTTCTCTGTTAATGCAGTTTTTGTAACCCATTATCTCTGGATAATGATTGATACACATTTAAGCATTATGCAAATAAATGCCATAAATTTTATGTGGCATCTCAGATAAATATTTTGGTATCATAGGAAATAACTTTCTTGCTCATATATCAGAACCCTGACATTCCAGTTGTTTGATTATGCCTTGTGTCATTATTGCTTATTTTTCATTGTCATTGGGGTAGCAGTTTGATAGGACTGTGTTTCTTGAAGAGCAGTGAAGTATATGCTTTGTAGTTGGGTTGTGATGATGACTGAGGTGCTAGAAATACTGGTGGAGAAATAATTGAGTCTATAAAATCTTGAATCTACATTATATAGTAGTAAAGTCAAGTAGTAAAGTCTTGTCTTGGGACAAGAGAGGGAACAGAGGGCCCTGTGGGTACAAGATCCTCTAGTACACAGAGAGACCTCCCAGCTCATTCTAAAGACCAGGTGTCTTTCAGTTAGACTGATTCTCCAACTAGGCATGTCTAGTGATTTCTTTTAATTTGTTTGGTAAAAGAGCTTTTTATTAAAGGACAAAGCATGTTGTTTGTGATGGAACTTAACTCTTGGGGGGCAGGGAGTTTCATTTTTGGCTTTCACTTCTCCTTTTAGAATGCTTAATAAATATTAGTTGAATTATTTGTTGAAGTCACTGTTTTTCACAGTACCTGACTCAGACGGCTGGAAGCACTCTCTTCTTTACCTCTAGGTCTCACATGGTATTTTTTTAAGTTTTAAACTTCATGGTTGAAGTGAGCTAGAGCAGGAAACCAATAGGAAAAGGAATAAATCTGTGACCAGTTAGGTATAGCATCACTTTCATTCTTATGCATGGTTGGATTAGGTGATATGGTGTCAGCTAGAACAATCAGGGTCCTTGAATGTCTAAAACATAACAGCAGATCTTGCACTTTAGAGTTTTAACTTAGTAAACTCATTGATCCCTTACTATAACTTCTTGACTTGTTAAGGGAACTCCTAAAGGAAGGAGTTCATGTGATTGCATGTCTTAAGATGGTATAATTTAAGTAAACTTGAGTAGTTAAGTTTTGGGGGGAAAAATTGATTAGAGAAGGACTAATGTCATTGTAATTTTTGGCAGAGTGCAGAATCCGTGTAGTTTTTATTATAAAGGACTCTTAAATATTTTACCTCATTAAGGATATCTTGTTAAAGTGTCTCATCCACAAAACTTGGTATATTTTCCAGTGTTATTCTGTACATGAAAAGTCCCATTCAAGATTCCTGTAGTTGGAAAGGAATGATAAATAATATCTGTCATTTTTATGGTGCTGTAAGGTTTGCAAAGTGGGTTACATACATGGCCTCACTTGAGCCTTACTGTGACTTTTCAAGGTAGGTATTACAAATATTTTTATTCCCATTTTGCAGGCAAGGAAACCAAGGCTCTGTCTATTTAAACGACTTATCTCTGTTTAGCTAGTAAAATATCAGAGGCAAGATTGGAATCTAAGCTTTTCTGGTTCTTAACACTATAATAAGTAGTACTGTGTACCACCTATATGGTGGTAAATAGCAGTCAAGTAATGGTCCCTTCTTCCCCTCAAAATGCCTTTTTCTAAAAGGATGGGAAGACCTGTATAAGAATTTTAAGTATTTTTTTCTTAAACAGCTTTCAGACATTGTGAAGAATTTACCAGTGGGAAACGGTAGTAAAGGAAATATGGGGATGATGAAGAGAAATAGATGAAAGGGGAGAGCAGAAGAGAATATGGCTCAGAAGAGTCTGACAAAAAAAGTCACCAGACTTTGGGCTAGTTCAGATATATTAGGCCACATTTTCTTTATTATTACTTTACTATAGTGCTTGTCCTAGAGCCTGTGTTGTTTATTAATATGGCTAGTGTCCTTTAGCTCATCACCCGTGGTTGGATCTCAAGATTTGTTGTCCTAGACTACTCGGGGTTGTGTCCTTCTAGAAGTATTTTTCTTACTTGATAGTGATTGAAAGACTCACTGTTGTCCTCGGATGATTTGAGACACTTCCTTTTTTCCTTTACACTAAGTTTCTTTTGTCTTGCAGGTACCACATCCTTAAAGGTCAGTACTACCTCTACTGAAAATTTTAGGGAAAACTATGTAGCTTTGTTTTGTAAAGGTCCACCAGACACAATGGTCAGAATAATATGACTTTTCAAATTGGCAAAAGCCAACAGCTGCTGAGTGACTAAAGGAAGGCCTGCAGAAATCTGTTAAATTGTGAAAGGCAAGGTAGATCAAATACTTAAGTTTCTATGCTTAGGGAAAAACTATTTAGTTCATATGATTCCTATAATTATGTAAACTTCAACATTTCTGTAAAATAGTGATGAACCTGAGGAATACTCTTGTGTGCATGTAGTTCTAATTGAGTCATTCTTAAGCAGACACTTGGATTGTATCAAATATTAAGTGTTAGTGGGTTAAGAAATAGGTAAAATTAAAGAGTAAGTGACTATTTTCTTGCACATTGAGTTATGACAACTTTTTCCTCCCCTGAGCTTTTGTCAAGATTGGGCACGTTTAGTCTTCTAATGAAGGAGGCTTCGTATTTTATTTTAACTGTTAAAAGTGTGTTAACCATTCTTTTCAGCTTGGTGACTCTTCATTTTATTTCGACACTGGCATTTTTATTCAGTATAAAGGCCTGTTTTGAATAATGCAATAGATCCAAGTCTTTTCTTTGATTTCTTAAGAAAGATGGTGTTTTCTTCCATATTGGAGTAAGGTACTGTGGCTGCTGAGGTTGTGCTGCCTGCCTGCCTGCTTGACTTTTAGCATTCACACTTTTGCTCCTTTGCAGTCTACTGATACATTTAGTGGAAGACATTGTTTACCCTTTCCCTTCAAAACGTATGTGGGTGGCACACCTTTATGTTTCTTGGCATCTACATCTGCATTCTTTTTATGATCTTCCCTTTGTGTATTGTTTCTAATGTGCTGGAAAGTCTAGTTGTCTTTTATATCAGATTTCTTTGTAAATTGAATCACAGATATTGAAATTAAATGCAAAGTTCATGGTTTTTTGGTTTGGGGTGTTTTTTTCTTTATATTTTTTTTGATGTGGGAGTCAGATTCCACAACAGGTTTTGAAATGCTGGTCTTTTCAAAGGTTTCAGCTCTTAAATTAATATTGAGGTTTTTAAATACACAAAAATAAAATACATCTTCTGAAGAAGTTAACAAGTAAGTCACCTGTGTGATTTGGTTGTGACATTATAAATTAGTTATGGTATGAGATAAAGGTTTTTATCTGAATTAGTATGATAATTCTGCTGCTCGTGTTCTAAGGATGTCTTTTTTCCAAATAAGGCACTCCTGTATTCCCAACCACTTTTACCATTACAGATTTTAAAATTTCTTTTTTGTTACATGCCAATAGCAGAATAAAATGTATTCCATCAAAATAGTTCAATTAAAATTAAGTACGTGTGTAGTATGCTTGTTTATTTTTTTTAAAAAGGAAATATATTGAAAAAACAATAAAACTGATGTAGAAAAAAATAGAAGCTATCATTTTTATTTCTTTGCATGATAATATTCAGTGGTCTTATTATTGGGCCAGTCTCTAAAATAATAAAAGCAATTATGGGTTTCCTGTCTTAGTCAACTCTTCAAGTCTCTCTTGAGAAAATAAAAACAACACTGTAGCGTATGTAAAATTTCAAGAAATTTGTAGTAATCTAACAAGTATTTAATAGAAGTCATTAGTTTTAAGTCTTTAGGCACCAGTCTTGTTCATATGTCCCTATTCTAGTTTGTTTCACTTTTTGATCATTGATAAATCAACCTCAGTTTAGTTTGATTCACATATTAAACTGCTTAATAGATGTTGATTTTGCCCATATTATTTCCTTTATAAGAAACAGCACAGGCACATATAGAAACTGAGCTAGGACCTTGCCTGTCTGTAGTGAGACAAAGCCATTTTGTGATAGCAGATGCGTTTTCTTTGGAAATCTCATTTTAGCCCCTGTCCCATTAATGAATTCCATTACAGTATAGAAGAGACTATTTTAGCCCTTGTTGCCTCTGAAGCAGGTAGAATTTTTTTTCTCCCTGCCTATCCCATATGCCTATTTTGTACTGCAAAAACATAAGATTTAAGGAAAAGGGTATAATTTGCAGAAGTGGCCAAGTAGAAATCTATATTTTTCTATAGTTCAAATGGAAAAATGGAGGTAGCTTATTAAATTTAAACACTTTGTTCTGTCACTTGTGATCATAGCAGTTTTCCTTATCCTGAACCAACAAACTTTAATAGGAATAACAGCTTAACTGTGGGTGTTTTACAAGGTTCCATCTTAGACCTCTTTTCCTTTATCTGTTCTCTTTCTTGGTGACCTCATCAATTCGAGTATGTTTAAATATCATCTCTCAAGGTTGATGACTTCAAGCTCTACATATCCATTATCAGTGTTTTCCCTGACTTTCAGTCCAAATCAGTAATTGCTTTTTTAATTTTAATTTATTTCTTGGTTATATCATTCATTTCCACAAGGTTTTGAGTTACAGATTTTCTCCCATTTTTGCCCCTACCCCCCAGCCCAGAACATTGATCCCACTGTAAGGCCCCTCTCACAATCTGTTCC
>JAQQSW010014346.1:0-12127 GCA_028646575.1 Pseudocheirus occidentalis | reverse complement strand
TACAGAAAACTGAATTGATAAATATTGGAGAAATTGTGATATATGAATGTCATAGAATACTGTCTTATTATAAGAAGTGATGAGCAGAAGGATTTCAGAAGAACAATATTTGGAAATTCTTGGATAAAGAGATATTCAGTGATGTAAGCAGAACCAGGAGAACATTGTGCACAGTAACAGCAACACTGTATGATGACTGATTTAACTCTTCTAAGTAATATAATGGTCCAAGACATTTTCAAAAGACTCATGATTCAAAATATTTTCCACATCTAAAAAGAGAGCTATAGAGCCAGAATGCATATCAAAGCACACCATTTTCAGTATTTAGTTTGTTGGAGTTTTTTGTGGCTTTTTTCTTTTGTTCTGATTCTTCTTTTACAACATGACTAATGCAGAAATATGTTTACATAATTGGACCTGACAAACAGATCAGACATCTTGTTGTTTTGGGGAGTTTAAATGGGAAGAAAGGAGGTTTAAAATATTTTAAACTAAAAAATTTCTTAAAATGAATGCTGAAAATGATCTTTACATGTAATTAAAAATAAAATGCTATTTACAGGTGAAAAGAAACTTAAAATACAAAAATTAACCTTTCAAATTTTGTGGGTTTTTTTTAGAAGTTTATGCCATTTACACTTCTAAAGTTATTATAAAGCTAAGATACACTAAAACTCTTAGGACATCCTGTTCTCTCAAGAACCAAGTTAAATTGTATCTTCTAGATCAGTTTTTACTGAACTTCATACCAAAATGTAAAAAATGTAGGACTTTTTCAGAAAACAGGAAAAATAAAACAAATTTAAATAGTCTGGTGTTGGGATGGCGGTTGTTGTTTTTGTAACAGGGAAAACTAGCATGAAATTCATCTCAAGCATGTGTATGAAACAGGCTACTTGGGGGAATGAACCAGCATTGCCAGTAGAGAAAATATACAGCAGGGAAGAAATTACCTTGGATGTGATCATTGAATGACCATCAGGTAAATTCTTATTTTACATAATTATTCCTTCAGATTTAATGCTAATCTGAGTTAGTTCTATATTTTAAAATGACTGCAATCAGCACTCTTTAAAATTTTGATGGCCCACTACAAGTCCTTGATTGTCTCATCGTCAATATGGTTCTGGTCTGGTGTAATGATTAAGTTGCCACAACTCTTTCAAAACTCCTAAAGCAATCATTATGTTTTCCATTTAATAATCTATTTTCCTGTATTCACTAATAATTTTCTGTTTTCTTTTGTCTCCAGAAAAAGTGACAGGCTTCCTTAGAAGAATGAATTTCCACTTTTTAAACATTGATAGATCTTCTTTGTATCCCTAATTGAATTGAGCAAAATGTTTGGCATGTATGCAAGTTTCAATAAATACATGGTTGCTGATTGAGAACAGAGGAAAAACTAAATGAATATTAAGGAGAACAAAATGGAGTGCTGAATGAAAAGTGTGCCAGCTGATTAGTTGATGAAATGTCTTCAAGATATCATTTTGAATTGAAAAAGCTGAACTGGTCTGTAATCCCTTTCAGTTTAAGCTTTCCTAATGTTGCAGAGGAAACTGTTCTATGAAGATTAGTTAGAATTTCACTGCTTAGAAGTTGTGTGGGTGAGAAGAAAGGAGCAGAAAAATAAATTGTGAAATCTGCACAATAACACAAATGAAAATTAAATCTGTTACTCTAAGGTTCTTCTGGGAATCTGATTTAATTTGAAAAGGCAATATTATGCATTTCCACTCCATCTTCTTCAACCAGTTCTATGCTCTATGGAATCTAACAACAGTATCAATAACCTGGTTTATTACTTCCTAAGTAATTCTTAATCTCCAATGCAATACTCTTAAGACAAAACAGTTCAATCCCTTCCTATCAAAATGTTTATGCAAATTACTGTGACCTTGCCCGATCTTCCAAATCCCTCAAGTTGCATATAAAATCAATACTTAAATTTAATGTGTGCACGTGTGTGTGCATATTTGTGTGTGTGTGTGTGTGTGTTTAGCTAAAGCATAGCTAATTTCCTTTCTTTTTTAAGGTGATTTTTTTGGTGGGGCTGCCAATGCTATATCTTTTCCCAAAAATTTATTTGTTTTTAGTTTTCAACATTCATTTCCACAAGATTTTGAGTTCTAATTTTTTCTCCCCATCTTTCCCCTACCCCCACCCCCAAATAGGGAACCTACTAAATACCCCTTCCCAAATCTGTTCTCTCTTATACTGTCCATCATCCCACCCCACCCCCAACTTTCTAGTAGGGAAAGATGGATTTCTATACCCCAGTGCCTGTATATATTATTTCCCAGTTGCATGTAAAAAGCATTTTTTTTTGCTTTTTGGAGGGCAATTGGGGTTAAGTGACTTCCCCAAAGTCACACAGCTAGTAAGTGTGTTAAGTGTCTGAGGCTGGATTTGAATTCAGGTCCTCCTGACTCCAGGGCTGGTGCTCTATTCCCTGTGCCACCTAGCCACTCCAAATAGCAATTTAAAAAATATTTTTTTATACTTTGAGTTTAAAATTTTTTCCCTTCTTCCCTCCTCACCCACACCCACTGGAGAGATGAGCAATCAAATATAGGTTGTATATGTGTGGTTATGCAAAACATCTCCATAGTAGTGAAAAACTAAAATCACTCCATCCTGTCCTGCCCCCCCGTTATTCTATCTTCTCCTCTGACCCTGTCCCTTTGCAAAAGAGTTTACTTCTAACCACCTTCTCCCCCAGTCTGCCCTCCCATCTATCATCCCCCCTCTTATCCACTTTTGCCCTGTTTTCCCATAGAATAAGATACCCAATTGAGTGTGCATGATATTCTCTCCTTAGGCAAAATTCAATGAGAATAAGGTTGAACCATTCCCTTTCACCTTTCTGCTCTTCCCTTCCATTGTAAGAGTTTTCTCTTGCCTCTTCTATATGAGATAATTTATCCTAATCTATCACTCCATTTCTCCTTCTCCCAATATATTCCTCTCTCACCTCTTAATTTTATTTACTTATAATCCCATCATATTCAACTCATTCTGTACCCTCTATGTATACATGTACATGCATATACACACACTCACATATATATTTATACACACATATACTCTCCTACACATACACATATATGTATACATATATACATGCATACATACACACATACATACGTACCTATACGTTCCCTCCAACAATCCTCATACTGAGAAAATTTTTATGAGTTACAATGATCATTTTTCCACTTTGGCATGCAGGTAGTTCAATTTCAATCATTTCTTTATAATTTATTTTTTCTGTTTACATTCTCATGATTCTCTTGCTTCTTGTATTTGAAGTCAAATTTTTCTGTTTAGCTCTGGTTTTTCATCAAGAATGCTTGAAAATCCTCTATTTTATTGAATGACCATATTTTCCCCTGAAGCATTACACTCAGTTTTTGCTGGGTAGGTGATTCTTGGTTTTAAATCAAGCTTCTTTGACCTCCACAATATCATATTGAAAGCCTTTGATCTCTTAATGTAGAAGTTGCTAGATCCTGCATTATCCTGATTGGTTCCAGAATATTCAAATTGTCACTTCCTGACTGCTTAATTTTTTTCCCTTTTACTTGGGAATTCTCAAATTTGGCTATAATATTCATAGGAGTTTACTTTTTTGAGATCATTTTCCAGAGGTGATTGGTGAGTTCTCTCAAAGTCTATTTTGCCCTATTATACTATAATATCAGGGCAATTTTCCTTGAGAATGATTTCAAATCTCTTGGTTTTGGTGATGGCTTTCAGGTAGTCCAATCATTTTTAAATTGTTCATATGTTTGGATATGTTTTATAGTATTTTGGTTACAATAAAGTCATTAGATTCCATTTGCTGCAACCTAAATTTGAAGGCATTTTTCTTTTCAGTGAGTTTTTGAAATTCCTTTTCATCTGGCAAATTCACCTTTTTGTGACAGTCTTCTCCACATTGGCTTTTTGGGCCTCTTTTGCCATTTGAGCTAGTCTATTTCTTTAGGTGTTATTTTCTTTATAATTTTTGGGTCCCCTTAAGCAGGCTGTTGACTCTCTTCATGATTTTCTCACATCATTCTCATTTCTCTTGCCAAATTTTCCTCCATGTCTCTTACTTAGTTTTCAAATTCCTTCTTGGGCTCCTCTGTGGCCTGTAACCAGTTTATATTTTTCTTGGAAGTTTTTGATGCAGGAATTCTGACTTTGTTGTCTTCCTCCAATTCCATGCTTTGATCCTTTTTGTCCCCCCAAAACGATTCTATGGTCTTTTTGTGTTGCTTCTGCTTGCTTATATTGTCATGCTATTTCTTGACTTTTGAGCCCTTTGCCACAGTAGATCTCTGCTTCCAGAATGGAGAGAGATATGTCTTAAATTTCTGGGGTTTTCACAGCTTCCAGAGCTATTAGAAGAGTGCCTTATATACAGCTCCCATGAACTCTGGTACATTGGCCACACATCCCTACTACCACCCAAGACCATGATCCATATCCATGCAGATTAAAGCACGAGCAAATTGTTGCATGATCTCCCCACAACCAGCTGGCCAGGAGGTCCTGATGCTGCAGCAGCAGTTGCTGCAGCTACCTCACTTCTGCCACTTCCCACCCCAGGGGCAGGAACATGACCTTGCCATTATCTACCTGGTAAGAACAGAGTTCCAAACTGACCTGTTACTTTCTCTTTGGCATATTGTGGTTGAGAAGTATGGAAACCACCACAGCTGCTGGTGATTTACTCTTATGACATCTGCTCTGGGTGTTGTTGTTCAGGGCCTCCCTGGGGCCAGAAAGACATGGTCATGGGGGACTACACTCAGCTCCCACCATGCTTGGATTGACCTTTCCTGGTGTTCTGCCAGGCTGCCTTCAATGGAAAACTTGTTTCTCTCTCTTTCTTTGTGGGTTCTGTAGCTCTAAAATTCGTTCAGTCATTTTTTTACATGCATTGGAAGCAGTGGGAGCCAGAGCCATGTGAAAGTCCTGTTTCTACTCCACCATCTTGGCTCCACACCTAAAGTGATTTTCCCCCCAAAAATTTTATTTACTTTTTGTTTTCAACATTCATTTCCACAAGACTTTGAATTCCAAATTTTCTTCCCCTCTCTCCCCAAGCCCCAGTTCAAGATGGCAAGCATTACCCCTTCACCCAGTCTGCCCTCTCTTCTATCCCATCGATTCCACCCTTACCACTTTTCTTATAGGGCAAGATGTATCGCCATAACCCATTGCCTGTATACCTTATTTTCAAGTTGCATGTAAAAACATTTCTTTTTAAAACTTTGAAGTACAAATTCTCTCTCTTCTTCCCTCCTCCTCCTCTCCCTCCACAGAGAAGGCAATCAGTTCAATATGTGTGTAGTATTCAATACATGTGTAGTTATGCAAAACATTTCCATAGTAGTCATATTGTGATAGAGTAACTATATTTCCCTCCATCCTATCCTGTCCCTTATTTATTCTATTTTCTCCTTAGACCTTGTCCCTTTTCAAAAGCGTTTCCTTCTGATTATTCCTTCCCCAGTTTGCCTTTCCATGTATCATCCCCCCGCCCCTTATCTGCTTCCTTCCTATTTTACTATAGGTTAAGACACCCAATTCAGTGTGTATGTGATTCCCTCCTCAAGCCAAATCCAATGAGATTAAGGTTGATTCATTCCCTTTCATCTCTCTGCTCTTTCATTCCATTGTAACTCCTTTCTCTTGCTTCTTCTTTGTAATATAATTTATCCTATTCTTTCTTTCCCTTTCTCCTCCCATTATATTCTTCTCACCTCTTAATTATATGTTTTAGATACTATCCCTTCATATTAAACTCAGTCTGTGTCCTCTGTCCATATATAAACACACACACACACATATATATATACACATACACATACATACATATATACGTCCGTGTATATTCCCTTCATCTATCCTAATACTGAGAAAAGTTTCATGAGTTACAAATATTATCTTCCTATGTAACAATGTAAACAGTTCAACTTTAATAAGTTTTTTATGATTTCTATTTCCTGTTTTCCTTCTCATGCTTCTCTTGATTCCTGTATTTGAAAGTCAAATTTTCTTTTCAGCTCTGGTTTTTCATCAAGAATGTTTGAAAGTGCTCTATTTCATTGAATATCCATATTTCCCCCTGAAGTACTCCACTCAGTTTTGCTGTGTAGGTGGTACTCTATTTCTATCCTAGCTCTTTTGACCTCTGGAATACCATATTCCAAGCTTTAAGATCCCTTTATATAGAAGTTGCTAGATCTTGTGTTATCTTGATTGTGTTTCTACAGTTTTTGTGTTTCCAAAATACTCAAACTATATCTTCTTGACTGCTTGCAATAATTTCTCCTTTACCTGGGAACTCTAGAAATTTGCTATAATAATAGGAGTCTTCTTTTTGGTATTTTTTTCCAAAAAGTGATTGGTGGATTTTTAAAAAATTTCTATTTTATCCTCTGGTTCTAGAATATCAGGGTAGTTTTTTTTATAATTTCCTGAAACATGATGCCTATGCTCTTTGTTTTTTACTCACAGCTTCCAAGTGCTGAATTTTTAAATTATCTCTCCTGGATCTATTTTCCAGGTCAGTTCTTTTTCCTATATAATATTTCATATTGTCTTCTATTTTTCTCATTATTCTGGATTTTTAAAATAATATCTTGATTTCTCATAAAGTCATTACCTTCCATTTCTTTCATTCTAATTTTGAAGAAATTATTGTCTTCCATGAAATTTTGGATCTCCCTTTCCACTTTTCCCAATATGCTTTTTAAGTCATTTTTCTCCTCATTGACTTTTTGGACTTCTTTTGCCATTTGAAGTAGTCTGTTTTTTTGGGCTGGGGGCAATGTGATTGGGATTAAGTGACTTTCCCAATGTCAAAAAGCTAGTAAGTGTTAAGTGTCTGTGGCCAGATTTGGACTCAGTTCCTCCTGACTGCAGGACTGGTGCTCTTTACATTTTGCCACCTATCTGCCCTTTGCTTTATCGTTAGTCTACTTTTCAGTTATTTTCTTCAGAATTTTGGGGGTTCTCCTTGAGCAAGCTGTTGACTCATTTTTCATGATTTTCTTGCATCACACTCATTTCTCTTCTAAATTTTTCCTCTACTTCTCTTACTTGATTTTCAATATCTTTTTGGAGCTCCTCTCTATCCTGTGACCAATTTATATTTTCCTTGGGGGATTCATGAGCTGAATTTGCAAATTTGACTGTGTTATCTTCTTCTGGTTGTATGATTTGTTTTTCTTTGTCACCAAAGATTCTCTAGTATGATGTCTTTTTCCCCTCTGTTTGCTCATTTTCCTAGTCTATTACTTGACTTTTCAGCTCTTTGCCAAAGTAAGACTCTACTCCTAGAGGGGAGAATATATTGTCCTAAATTTCTGGAATTCTGCGCAGCTGTTGCCAGAGCTACTTCTAAGTATCTTAGAATTTTCATTTCTTCTAAGATGATATGATCAAAGAAGAAGCATTTATTCCTCTCACTGTCTGTTCTCTAGTCTGTGAGTGACCACAGGCACTCTTTTCTGCCTCAGAACTGTGAGAAGTATTCCCTTTCCACAGCCAACACAAGCCCTACAATGCCACCACTCTTCCTTACCCATATCCAATCAGGAAAAAAGCAAGAGTAATTGCCCTATGGTCAGTCGCTTGATCCCCCCACCATCTATGGGCCTGGAGTACTGGAAGCAACCTCTACTGCTGTTGGCACTGCCGCTGCTTTTGTTGCTGCTGCTGCCACCTCCACCACCTCCACTGCCTTGGGACTGGGGGCCAGGCCACACTCTTCTCTCACCTAGGTCCAACAGTGTTTCTCCACTGGCCTTTAACTTCGTCTGTGGTGTTTGTGGGTTGAAAAGTCTGGAAACTGATACAGTTGCCAGTGATTCAGTCCTGAGATCTGTTCTGACTTGACTCTGCCAGCCAGTCCACTTTGGACTGTGCTCTTCTGTCAGCTCAGTGCAATAGACATGTACTGTTGTCCTGCCAGGCTGTCTTCAGCTGGAAATGTGTTTCACTCCAAAATCTTTAGAGGCATTTTTTACAGGTATTTGGAGGTGATGGGGGGGGGGGTGAACTTAAGAAATGTCTTGCTTTTGTCCAACATCTTGGCTCCACCCCTTCAGTAGTTGTAAAGCCAATCAGCAGTAGTGCCCTTTGAAAAATGGAAAAAAAGTAATCATGAGCTGAATTTGCAAATATTAACATAATTTAAGTTACATCAGGGTACACAGAAATGAAGAAAAATATATTTTGTGACACATAACAAAACACTAAAATTTGGGTGATTGCATAATGATTACAAAACACTAGGAACAACATGAATTTGAACTATACTTCAGATATTCAATACACAATGTATTATCTCATTACTTAATTCTAGTAGACTGCCAGGTTTTTTGAATTAATAGTTAAGAACTGATAATGAGGGAGAGGAGATAAGGGGAGACTAATTTTGAAAATTTTGTAACAAGGTCAAGGAAGGAAGAATGTGATATAAAATTGAAATATATGTATTTCCACATTTCTCACTCAATTTTAGTCTCAAAATTGAAATTAATCCATTGGTAGACATGGAATATTATCTACATTTGTAAAGATGGATCAATTATTTGTTGACAAATATAATATTTTAGAACAATTGTATTTTATAGAACATTTTGTGTACTCTATGGGAAAAGGCAAGGATTTATTATTTACACAATATATGCATATGTATGTGCATATATATAAAAAGCCATGTATATATGTATATGTATGTGTCTGAAAAAAATTGCATATAGGCCTCTGTGTAGTATGGGAAATATATGAACAGGAAATTGTTAACCGTTTTCTTTTAAAATAACTTCAGTCTGATCAGTGGGTGCCAGAATATTTGTAAGTTAGTGAGCTTATTCTGTCTTATGGAGTTGTCTAAGAGAAAGGTAATACTAGATATTAGTATGTGCTCTTCATTCAAGAGAAGTGTAATATTATCACAAATTGACATGGAATCTTCATGCACCAATTATTTTTTATTTACAAAAACCCTAAAGTCATAAAGACCTTTGTATTTTTCAGTACTTGTAATACTGTCCTAAAGAAACCTCTGGCAGGTTGTAATGCCAAGAAATTTCTCAAGAGGGTCAGGAAAGCACAAAAGGTCTTCCACCCTTTAGCTACAACAAGGTGAAGATATCATCACAGCATTGAAAACCTAAGGAAAGGCCCTCCCTTCATCTTGACATGAGACAAGTTCTCAGCAATCTCTGTTCCTAGGGAGACAAAACTTAACAAACCACAACATACATTGCCAGTGTCCTCATTAATTCACTCTCTGCCTGCAGAACAGTCCCAGGACCCCCGAAAATACCAGCAAGACCCTCTCCCAGGATTTCTGCGAATATACAAGAAAATCCTCCTTCAGGAGTTCTGAACAAACAACAAGGTTCCAAGACCTCTACAACAGCAGCACTGTCCTTCACCAGCAGACAAATCTGGCAAAACAGCCTCAAAGCAAATAGACAAAATACAGGCATCACAGCCATGCCTCCTCAGTTCTTGGCAGCTCCAAGTGGCAGTTCTCAAAAGTCCTAGGCAGCTTCAACTGGCCTTCAAGAGTCTTTCTCTCAGCAACTCTGCCCCCCAGCAATTCTCCTCTCTGCCTCCAGAACACTGCTTTCCAAAAGCCCTCCTAGCCTTCTCTGCTTGGGCCTTCTCTCTGCTTGGGTTTTTCTCTGCTTGGGCATCTCTCTAAAGCCACAGCTCCTCCCAGTTCAGTGTGCTGTCTTCACATCAACAAGTCCATCCCACAAGTGGGATTCACAAGCTCTGGGTTTTAACACTCGACCCAAAAACCAAGGCAATACAGGGGGATCTTTAAGTTTCATTACCATTACACAGGGATCATCAGTATGGATCCTAGTTGTGCAGCAATGTTCTTTACTCAGAGCTCTACTGTAACTTTCTGCAACATTATCCTCCGTTAGAAACTTTCCTTCCTCTGGCTAATGCTCACTTTCCAAGAAGTGGCAGTCATTTCCATTAACAGTTTCTAACTCTCTAATAAGGCCTATGTGAGGAAAAAAAAAGTTTTCCAAAGTTCTAAGAGCCCTATGTGCACTTTCTTTCTTTTAGATTTTCTTTTATTTATTTACACTCTGGTATAGTGAAAAGATCATGAACTTGGAATCAGATGACCTGCCATATGATGAGAGCCAGGACTTCCCCCTTCTTTTCCTAATCACATTTAAAAAAAATTTTAGTTCCAAATCCTCTCTTGTCCCTGCTTTACCCATTGAGAAGTCAAATAAATTACATTTATTTCACTTTACATCAGTCATATAAATCTTCCCAGGTTTTTTTTTCTGAAATCATTTGCCTTATTTTTTACAACAGTATTCCATCACAGTCATATACCATCAGTTTATTAGCCATTCCCAATTGATAGGCATCTCATTAATTTCCAATTCTTTGGTACACAAAAAGCAGAAATGAATATTTTTAAACAAATAAGTCTTTTTCTTATTTTTCTTTGCTTTCTTTAACACTGCTATGGTAGTGTTTTTTTCTGAGTCAAAGAGTATGCAGAATTTTATAGTCCTATGGACGTAGTTCCAAACTGTTCTCCAGAATGGTAGAATAAGCTCACAAGTCAAACAACAAAGAAATAGTGTACCTATTTTTCCACATTTCCATCATTTGTCATTTTCCTTATTTTTGTCATGTGAGCCAATGGAGCTCCCAAATGGCATCAGTCCTATGCCCAATGTCTGTATATGGGTGCCTGGTAATCTCTTTCTGTTTAGTTGTCCAATCCCCCTTTCCTTTGCTGGGTGGTGAACAGATCCTAGTTCTCCTGATGTTTCTTATCATACTATTGCTGCCACCTTCTCCAAAGCCTATAGCTGGTGTCTCTCTGGGCTATGTTCCTGGTCAGTTTCCATTCCAGTGCCATAGTACTCTTCATCCAACCTTCTAAGTTGTCCTTGGCTAGAAAAAATGTTTCACCCCACTCTTTTGTTGGTGTGCCTCTCCAGAATTAAAAGTACTACACTATTTTAAAGTTGTTTGGAGGAAATTTTTAGAAGAGCTTTTCTTGAATTATCCCTCTATTCTGTCTCTTTTGCTTCCAGTACATTTTACATTTTAGGCTCAATACTTGCCTCTTGGAGGCCATAAAACTGATGATGGAATTGGTAGTTCCACTCTTCTCTGTCCTGGTCAGACTGCGTCTGGATTACAGTTTATTTCTATGTAGTACCAATTGAGGTGAGTATAGATAACCAGCAGTGTAGTCCTCAAAAAGTGAAGGGATGAGGTAACTCAATTGAATTGAATTCAATCACACGCATGCTTATTATCTATGTCAGCACTCTCCTAGGTACTGGGGGAAATACAATGTTTTTAGCAGATACAAATTTTCTACTGGGTGGAAATAAAATCTATATTCATATACTTATAGAACTATCATGTAAATGAGGAATTCATACTGAACTTATGGCTTGGTGTACTTGGGTCATTCTGAGGTTGATGATGCTCATTTCATAGGTTGTTATCACAGAGTTGAAAACCCATGTTTAAAAAAGATCTCATTTTTACTTTTCAGGTTAGTCACTAGCCTGCTTTATTAGAAATAGAACTGAATCCTTTTTGATTTAATGTGTTTTTGTTTGTTTGTTTTTTGAGAGCAATCACATTTATTTTTCCCCTCTGAAGAACTGTAGTTATGTACACTATTTTGCATAACACACTAGCAAAGCTATTTGATTTTAATTATATTAATATCTACCATATTGACTAATTTAATGACCACAGGTTCCTGGAGAAAACTTAACAATTTGTAGAGATATTGAATTAAGTTATCTTTCTAAAAATTTTAACTTGCTAAAGAATCCTCCCCAGTTATATTACTCTCTGTAGTATACTGAAAGATTTCTATGAGAAAAGACTCACTCTCTCTCCCCCTGCCAAAAAAAAAATAACCCAACACACACACACACAAAAAAGAAGGGTATGTGAAGGCTTAAATGAGAAAAAAAAACCACAAGCATAAACATTATATAATAATAGATAATAAATTAATAAAGTCGGAAAAGAAGAAAGGAAAAGAGGGAGGGAGAGAGAGAGAGAGAGAGAGAGAGAGAGAGAGAGAGAGAGAGAG
>JAQQSW010014345.1:0-12127 GCA_028646575.1 Pseudocheirus occidentalis | reverse complement strand
CTTCTTTCTCATGGTTTCTTCCATTGGTTCTAATACTTCCTTACAACATGACTAATTTGAAAGTGTGCTTAATATGAATGTATATGTACAGCCTGTATCAGATTGTGTGCTGTCTTGGGGTGGGGGGAGGAGAGAGATAGGGAGAACATTTGGAACTCAAAATCTTAAGGAAGTGAATGTGAAAACTAAAGATAAATAAACAAATGGAATTTTTAAAAAATGAAGTAGAATATTAAAAAAACAAAAAAGAATCATTGAAGCATGTACAGGATCACCTCCTGCCTTCTACTCGTCTGTGCTCTTGAATCCTTCCAGCAAAAAAATGGAAACCTGAAGAAGATAAGTTACTCAAGATCACACAATTAATTACTATCATATATATATATATATATGTTTAATTGCCTTAGATACTTAAAAAGATACCTTTTGTCATTTTGTTTCTTTCCCTGAATCCCATTTCACCAATGGGTGACAAGAAGCGAGACCAGCAGTACCTGCTGCCTACCACTGAAGGGAGCTGCTAACTTTTTCTTTCCCCAGACGAAACTTCATTGCCCCCCTGCCAAGTTCCCACTAGGTGCAGGATGCCCATTGCCAACTGGAAGCTGACCCCTAAATCCCTACTTGTACTGAAGATATCCCAGAGTACTCTGGAACTCACTCTTCTTTTTGTAGTGCAACAACCATTTGTCCCCAAGACCATCTGGACCTTGCCATCTACTCTGCAACTTAACCTTCCTAAGTTCTACTTGGCTTTTCCATTTCCCACAAACTGAACATAAACACAAGCTTTCCTTTCTGTGTTATCTCTTCCAATAAGAACATGACCTTTTTCAGAGCAATGATTGTCTCATTCTTTTTTGTACCTTGAGTGCTCAGCAAAGTGCTTGATGCATAGTAAGCAATTAAATGCTTTTTCATCTAGTTATATTTAACTTAGCACCTCATTATGCACTGTCTTTCCACATTCTAATTGTTCCACATGTATTCATGTCATTTCCACAACTAGAATGCTAATTCCCCAAGGACAAAGAGTATGACTCTCTTTTCCATCCCTCACAACACCTAGAAGGAGCTCGACACATCAGACGCCAGAGACGTGTTGGTTGAATGTTTGTCTGTTGTTCAGGCTGAGACTGTCTAGCTCTACTAACCAGTGCCCTTTGTCCTATGATTGCTTCTGCATGAGGCCATATCTCATCTCTGGTACTTGATTACTGTGCAATTTGTCCTTCATTCTCAAAGAAGACTATGACATCAGGCAGGTGATGCCATGACATACAAGTGAATCAGATTTAAGTGGGGGAAGGTTGTGCAAAGTCACCAATGTCACTTTCTTCTCTGAAACCATCTGGGTTCAGTGGACAGAAATAGATCAGGATGACTGGAGATGGCCCAGGATTAGCCTTTTCAAGCCAAGGTCTTTAACAGGTCTCAGTTTGACTGAGATGATGCCCATTCAGTGACTGAGGCTAAGAGAATGAGGCAGAGAATACCCTATTTACATAGTTTAAAATTAAGTAAATTAATTAATATTTTAAAATCAATGATAAGTATGTGACCATGAGCAAGCTGAATAATTCCCTGAGCCTCAGTCTCTTTATCTACGTGTAACAGTAATATCCAAGAGAAAAAGAGCTATACTGGGGAAGCTAGGCAGTGAAGGGAATAGAGCACTGGCCCTAGAGTCAGGAGGACCTAAGTTCAAATCCAGCCTCACACACTTAACACAAAACTAGCCATGTGGCAGTCACTAATTGGGCAAGTCACTTAACCCCAATTGCCCTGCCCTCCCCTCTTCAAAATGCAAAAAAAAAAAAAAGGAAAGGAAAGGAAAGGGAAAAGGAAGGAGAAAAGGAAAGGGGAAAGGAAAGGGGAAAGGAAAGGGAAAGAGAAAGGGAAAAGGAAAGGGAAAAGGAAAGGGAAAGGGAAAAGGAAAGGGAAAGGGAAAAGGAAAGGAAAGGAAAGGAAAGGGAAAAGGAAAGGGAAAAGGAAAGGGAAAAGGAAAGGAAAGGAAAGGAAAGGAAAGGAAAGGAAAGGAAAGGAAAGGAAAGGAAAGGAAAGGAAAGGAAAGGAAAGGAAAGGAAAGGAAAGGAAAGGAAAAAAAAGAAAATTGCATTTCTCAGGATGTGGGATTCTAGATAATGCTGGATGGTGATGGCACTCTTGCTTGGAAGGATAAAGAACCTTCTTTAAAAGAAGACATACCCAAGGGATGAAGAGTCTACAGTAGCAGAGTCTAGTAGCAGCAAGGATTTTGGATGTCTAGCCAACCACAGCGTGATCTAGGAGACAGTAGGACAGGATGAGGAGGCATTCTGACCATGACAAGCTGAAGAGATCCAACCTGAACAGGCAGATAGCATCTTTGTTGAAGTTTTCAATCCTCCCACCCTTACTGCAAAGAGACTTTGTCCAAATTTTTGCTATCAGACTTGTGAGTGTTTTTGTTGTTCAGTCACTTTTCTGTAATGTCTGACTGTTCATGACCCTATTGGGGTTTTCTTGGCAAAGATACTGGAGTGGTTTGCCATTTGCTTCTCCAGTTCATTTGACAGATGAGGAAACTGAGGTAAACAGGGTTAGGTGACTTGCCCAGGGTGACACAGCTAGATTTGAACTTGGGAAGATGAATCTTTCTGATTCCAGGCCTAATATTCTATCCATTATGCCACCAAGCTACCCCTGAATTACTCTGGCAAAAAGGAGGAATGAAACCATACTCACTTGGACTGTGGGCTGTAATCATAGTCTGTTGATTTGCTGTTCACTTCTGTCCTGATTTTGTGTTCTATGAGGGACATGGGAACTGTGGTTTCCAGAATTGAATACAATAACCTAGATGATTTGGGATGCATTTATTTTGTGTATAATTATATTGTATGTGTTGATTGCCTTTATAGAATGTAAGCTACTTTAGATTAAGGATCATTTTGTTCCTGTTATTATCTCCAGCCTAGCACACTGTCTTCCTCACAGGAGGTACTTAATGAATTTTTACTGATTTATAGCTTGATCAGGTTCAATTCATACTCCTACCATAACATGCCCACCAAGGTCAGCCTCTGCTTGAAGACCATCAATGAGGACAAATGTACTATTGCCAAGGACATCCCATTCCACTTTTATATAGCACTAATTTTTAGGAACTCTGGTCTTGTTTAGCTCTTTACAGGCCCTGACTACAATCCTGCCCTTAAGCAAAGCTGGAGGGAAAAATACTATAGTAAATAATGATGATGCAGGAGGCAGCCAGGAAGGACAAGCAGCAATAAGCAACTGCCCTTTCAGCTTTTGAAAATAAGCCTGCAAATACTTAATGCCTATTGATGGGGCTAAAAATTAGTCTCATCATTCCAGAAAGCTATTCTGAATTATGCTAAAATATAAAAGTGCCTAAAATGTCCATATCCTTTGAGCTAACCAGCCCCTGCTAAGTATATACTCAAAAGAAGTCAAAGACAAGAAGATCCTGTATTATTCCATCATATTCATAATGGCATCTTTTTGTGGTAGTGAAAGACTGGTAACAGAAAAACTGCCTTATCCATGAGGGAATGGCCAAATAGCTTGTGGAATGTGAATGTAATGGAATATTGCTGCACCAAAAGAATTGGCAAATGTGACACGTTAAGAGGCACATGGGAAGGCCAATATGAATGATTACCTAGCAAGAGAAACAGAGCCAGGAAAATACTTCATATTTTCAAGAGTTCTGAGTGTGAAGTCCTTGAATAGATTTCAAGGGCTCCATGCACTTAGATGAGAAGGGGGGAATTATTATATTTTTTTCTCCCTCACTACCCTGCTTCAAGTCTCTTCCCATCCTTCATTCAGTTACCAAAGAGATTTTCCTAAAGCACAGGTCTGACCATGTCACTCGACTCAATAAACTCTTCCTATCTCTTTCAAGATGAAACCCAAAATCTGTTTGACGTTCAAAGCTCTTTGTAACCTAGCTCTCTCCTATCTTTCCAGTTCTCTTAGACTTTACTCCTCAACACATACTCTTTGATGCAGTGACACTGGCCTCCTGGATGTTCCATGGACAAGACACTTCATCTCTAGGCTCTGAATATTTTATCTGGCTGTACCCCATGTCTGGAATGCTCTTCCCACTCCCTTTCCCCTCCTGGCTTCCTTTAAGTTCCATTTAAAATCCCATCTTCTATAGGAATTCTTTCCCAACCCCTCTTAGTTCTACTGCCTTCCTTTTGTTAGTTATTTCCAGTTTTTACTATATATTGCTTGTTTGTAGAATTTTTTTGCTTGCTGTCTCCCCTGTTAGATTATAAGCTCCTTGAGGGCAGGAACATTGTCTTTTGACTCTTTTTTAAAAATCCCCAATGCTTTGCACAGTACATGTCACATAATAGGCACTTAACAAATATTTCTTGAATGACTGAAGTTTAGCATTTCCTCCAATTATTTAAGAATATTATTTTGAGGAGTCTGTGGCTTCCCCAGTCTGCCCAAAGGGCCCACAACACTAAAAAATCTTAAGATTTAGTGGAAAGATACAATGGAAAGTACAATGGATTTGGAGTCTGAGGACTACCTCTGATACCTCTATGACCTCAGTCAAGTAATTTTAAACTGGGTCTCAGTTTCCTGATCTGTAAAACAAGGGGATTGATAGTCTCTAAATTCTCTTCAGTTCCAAATTTAAGATCTTATTGTCTATAAACATATACAATGGTAATAATGATGTAATTGGAAAGGATAATAAATTAATTAATTAATTGGATAATTATAATACCCACACAGTCCCAGAGAAGAGCTGGGAAAATATGCCATTCTCCCTTCTTTGCAGAAGATACTACAGGTGTGGATGTTGTAAAAATTTCAATACTGGGTTGAAGAGTTTAACGGTTAGTTTTGCTGAAATGCATTTCCACCCTTTCTTTTTGTTTATTCTTTGTTACAAGGAAAAGCACACTGTCTCATAGAGATATTTAGAGATAAAGGTAGTATAAAAGCAAAACGTATTAATATAATAGGATTAAAAGGAAATTGTAGGTCAAAAAAAGGAATGAAAAACACCAACAAACTAACTTTTATCTGCAGGGTTGTTTGGCCAACAGGATGTGTGGCCACTGGTCTCTTGCACCACATCCATTGAATTGTTTAGCATTGGTTTAAGAATTCCTGGAACATCCCTATAAATTGGCAAAGGCAGAACCCAGGCCCAATCTCCCTCCAGCACAGTGAAGAGGTGGTGTCCCTGCATATCTGTGCAATGGAAATAGATTTTTAAAATATGATTGCTCTTGTTGGAGCCTCAGTGTAGTGACAGGTAACAGAAATGACCTTCTAAGCAATAGAGACCTTCGTAATGATGATTCCTTTATTGGAAATCTGTATCCTAGATGTGGTTATACACAGCTCATGCCATTAAAGCCAGAGGAAGCAGAAGAAACTTGCAGAAATGGCTGGTAAACACCATCATGTGTGCAGGACACATGTTCTCCTTGGCTGTCTGATTATCTACAATTCTTAGTGTTCTGTAGATACTGAGCCAGCCTTAACCTTGGGCAAAGGATGCTGCTGCCTCAGTGGTCTGACCAAAAGACACACTCGCTCTGCACAAAGAAACCTCTCTTTCCTTAATACCTGAAATACCGCACTTAATCAAAGGATCATACATCTAGAATTGTATGAGACTTTAAAGATCATTTAGTCCAACCTCCTTTTTTTTTTTTTTTTACCAGTGAGGAGACTAAGGCCCAATAAGGTTAAGAACTACCAAGTTCAATTAATGCATGGCTGGTGGAGCTATGAGCTAGTCCAATCATCCTGGAAAATAGTTTGGAACAGTGTCCAAAGGATTATAAAATGTGCATATCTTTGACCTAGCAGTACCACTGATAGGTCTATATCCCAAAAAGATCAAAGAAAATGGAAAAGGACCTATATGTGTAGCTGCTCTGTTTGTGCTGGCAAAGACTTGGAATTTGAGGATATGCTCTTCAGTTGAGGAATGAATGACAAGGTGTGACATATATGTACATACATACATACATATACACAGAATACTATTGTGCAATAAAAAATGATGAGCAAGATGGTTTCAGGAAAACCTGGGAAAACTTACAATGAACTGATGCAAAGTGAAATGAGCAGAGTCATGACAGCACTGTATACACAGCACATCAATATTGTTAGCATGATAAACTGCAAAAGACTTAGCTATTCTGATCAAGATAATGATTCAAGACAATCCCAAAGGACTCATGATGAAAAATAGTATCCACCTCCAGAGAGAAAATTGATGAACTCTTAGTGCAGGTTGAAACAAGCTTTTAAAGAAAAAATTTTTTAACTTACTTTTAGTTTCAACATTTGTTTTCATAAGATTTTGAGTTACAAATTTTTCCCCCTCCATTCCCTCCCTCCTCCCCAAGAAAGTATGCAATCTGATTTGGGTATACAGGTACAATCATATTAAATATATTTCCACATTAGTCTTTGTTATAAGCCAAAGTATTTGATTCTTGAGGGTCATTTCCTATGTAGATGTCCTTGATGACCATGGCTTTGCCCCACCCCCACCCCAAGCCTGCTCTCCAGAGCATCCTTTGCTATGTGAATGCATTTGACAAAAGCTAACTGACTTTCCCAAGACTTTCTGGCTTTCCTGAGATTTTTTGGTGCCTAGAATTACAAAGCCTGATCTTATCAGAGCTACTTCCAGGATATGATAGACTATTATAATTATAAGACTATGATAATGACAATAATATTCTAGGATGTGACAAATTAAGCTTATTGATAAGAGAACTTGAATCTTTGTTTGCTTGTTCTATAAAAACCTTGTTCAAAGACTCATTAAATAGAGTTCGTGATTCTTTCCTGAACTACCCATATGATCTGGTCATTTCTTATTCACATCTCCGATCATGCTTAGTGCTGGCCACTGAGCAGCCCATGATAAGTCTTGTTGTCAAAGAAGAATCAGAACAAAAGGGAAAAACCACTAGAAAAAGGAGATAGAGATAGAGAGAGACAGACAGAGAGAGAGGAAGACAGACAGACAGAGACAGAGATACAGGAAGAGAAAGAGAGAGAAAAAATAGTATCTGTATTCAGACTATAGTTCTTTCTCTGGATATAGATAACATTTTTCAGCACAAGTCTTTTAGAATTATCTTAGATCATTATATTGCTGAGTTAAGTCTATCAGCATTGAAGCCTTGTACAATGTGAAGCAAGATTTTTTTTTTTACTTTCTTCATTTTTCTTGTTGGTTTGTGTGTCTGCAACATGGCTAATATGGACATGTGTTTTGCATGACTTATACATTATATATTATAATTAATATCTATCGCTTTTCTTCTCAAGGCATGTGGGAGGGGAGGGAGGGAGGAAGCGAAATATTAAAATACTGAAAAAGGAAAAACATTTTTGCATAACTTGGAAGTATTTAATGAAATAAATTATATATGGTATATAAATATTAATATACATGATATATAAATATAAATATATGCTATCTAAAAATATATATATTTTTTAAAAGGACTACACAGCTCAAATAAGTAGAAAGTGTATAAGGCTAGATTTGAACCCAGATCTTCTGCCTCCAGAACTAGTACTCTTTTCATTGTACAATGTTAGGGTTTGGAAATACCTTGTAATTTCTAGATTCCTTTTAAAAAATTATTCTCTCCCCTTCTCTGTTGGAGGGGAACACATGAAGTCATTAGCATCCTGGTGTGAATATATTTATTAGATGACCTCTTACCTGGGTAGATTTGGGCAGTACAGGGGCACTTGTCACTGGAGAGGAAATGAGAGTTGAAAACAAGAAGGAAGACAACCAAAAAAGGGGAATGGAGGCAGATAACATCAAAAACAGACTTAGGATCATAGAATCTCAGATTTCAAAAAGACTCTAGAAACCATCTAACCATCAGAAACCATAACTGAATGGAACCTTCCTGCTCCCTTTCAATATCCCTGACTAGTGGTCATCATTTGCTTGAAGACTTCTAGTGATTGAGAATTCACTCTCCCCTGAGAAAGCCTATTTCATTTTTGGGTAGCTCTGACTGTTAGGAAACTTTTTTTTTACACCTATCCTTAATCTACCTGCCTGCTATATCAACTCACTGCTCCTACTTCTTCCCCTTGTGATGAAGTGTAGGGTCTGGGACCCCCCTTGAGCTCCTTGAATCTTTGAGGTACAGGTTCTGGGAAAGTAAACCTTCCCAGGGAAGACATTTGCCTGAGGTCATGGTCCTTAAGTTGTGGCTCTGCCCAAGTCTTAAGCCCTCCTTTGTTCCAATAGTTTCCCACCCTTAATGTTCCTGTTCCCACCCTTGAACTGGCCTGGCCCACCATTGTCTATGGTTTCCAGGTAACCTCTAGCAACTTCCCACCCTTAAAAACTCATTACTGGAGTCTGACCTCATCTTGACTCCTGAAGACCCTCCCTACTGGAGTCCGATCTCATCTGACTCCTCCTCAAGACATTCCCTAATCTCCTCCTCTGAACAACCCCTAGATTCCTCCCACAACCTTTCTGTATATAGAACCCCATCTTCCCTCCATGTGGTGTGAGAGTGCCTGAAATGGCCTAGCAGAGACTTGCTCTGTGAGAGCACCACAGAATGCCCTAGCACCCTATATGGCGAACTTGAACTTTCAATAAACTTTACGTTTTCTTTGGCTGAGAAGATTTGAGTGGAATTCTTTCTGCAGGACCCAGCATGTTGGTATTTTGGGGTCTCAGGCAGCCCTAACCCTCAGCCCTAACCCTCTTTGGGTAACCTCTTCATTTTTATGGTTCCCTGACCGGGAATCGAACCCAGGCCATGGTGGTGAGAACACTGAATCCTAACCACTTGACCCATATTAACCTCTCTTCCACATAATAAACCTTCAGATTCTGGAAGTCGTCCTAAACCCACCCCTCTCTCTTCAATATTTTCTTCTATAGGCTAATCACCCTCTTGTTCCTTCAACTAATCCCTGAGTTTTACTTGATCTAACTCACAGTTTTGGACTTATCAATCAGGTCAGCCAAGGTGGGTGGGCCACTCCTATCAAGATCTCTGTTAGCAATCAGTGATAGCTCTTCCTCCTCCATAAATATTCCAGCCAGTGCCACCCCATACACAGAGGCTTTATTGTGTTGCCAGGGCATTCTGGCAGTTTGTCCAAGAATAATGATAACAGAAATGCAGAAAAATCCCTCTGCCTCATCCTTTAGGAGATGAGCTGTGGCTTATCACCTACCCCCTAGTTGTTGCTTATCTTTCCTTCTGGAAGAGGACCATGACATCAGGAAGGTGATGCATGAATTGTAAGTGAATTGGACTTAAGTGAGGGAGGGCTATGCAAAGTCACCAGCCTCACTTTCTTCATGGGAGCCATCAGGGTCCAATGGCCCTATATACCTCAGCAAAACTGGAGACGGCCCCAAATGCAGCGGAAGAACTTAACCTTTTAAAGCTAAGGTCTTCAGGAGGTCTCAGTCTGACTGTGGCAATGCCCACTGAATGATTAAGGCTAGGTAAAAAAAATAAGGCAAAGAATGGCCTTTTTATAGTAATTCAAAAAAAGAAAAATTAAACTGGGAGGGAAGACCCTCAGGGTTTCTGGAGGAAAAAAAACAATCCCTATTTACATTCACTGTGATTCATTCTGGGCCCAAACAATGACCAGGCTATATTTCTTCATACCTTAAACCAAAATCACTCTGGCTTTCAAGCTAAACCCCACTTGGTCTTTATGAGACTTGGCTTTAGGCCTGAACAGAAAATCTACTAGGTGATGGGAAGGTATGGCTCTCACAGCTAAGGGAGATGGTCAGTAAAAATCTCATGGAGGAGGTACACTTGAAGGAAAGTAGGGATTCTGAAAGACAGATGGAGTTCATTCCAGGAATAGGGGAAAGCCAATACAAAGGAACACAGAAAGGAAACCAGATGTTGTATGCGGATAAGGCCAGTTTAAATGGACCATAGAATAGATATAATATGTAATAAGACTGAAAAAGCAAATTTGGAGTGGATCATAAGTGGTTTTAAATGTCGAAACAGAGGACTTCACATTTGTTCTTAGAAGTACTAGGGAGCCACCAGAGTTTGAGTCAAACAATGACATTAGATTAGATTGCATTTTAAGAACAGAGCAAAGTGAGAAGGGAGTAGAGGGTCATGATGAGATTCTGGGTGGTCTTGGTTGGCAGGGTGAGTCCTTATGAGCAGAAACTTACCAAAGTTGACCACATGGGCAGTGGTGTGTATGACTGTAAATCCAACTACCACATAACCGACAAGCTGGTGGAACTCAACATTCTGGTCCAACGGGAAAACTCGGGCCAACCATGTGGCCCTAAGCCATGTGAGACAACGCCTCAGCATCAGCACCTAGGAAGACCATGGGGTGGGATGGTGGGGAGGAGAAAAAAGAAGCAGTGATGGCTTCACACCTGTGCCTCTCTGTTCCATTTGCATTTCTCCCTGGAAATAACTTTCTTGCATCTTCCTGGGCCAGCCAGGGCTCTGAAAATATTGTATTTTAATTACTTCTTTCCCCTGCTTGGGGACTGACACTGAATCCCCGGAATCTACAGGATAAAATTCAAATAATTCTACTTGGCATTCAAAATTCCTTTGCTCTTTTTCATCCTTTGCAGGTGGTAGGAGCTCACTCTTCCTTCCCAAACATACTTCTCCCCTTTCCCCACCTCCTGCCTCATAATTCTCCAACAGGAAGGCTTTATTCTAGCCAAGCTGGTCTCCTGACTGCTGCCTGATGACTTGGACCATTGCTCATGTCACCTTGCTTTCTTGGGATGCCTCCCAAGGTTCTTCTTCATCTACCCAAATTTTACTCAGGAGATATATGAATCTTAGACATTCATGTTATGAGGCAATTTGCAAATATACACGCATATTATCATAGCCCTAGAGCTCTAAGGAACCCCTGAAGCCACTAGTCCAACCTCTTCATTTGCAGGTGAGAATACTGATTCTCTGAGACTTTCCCAAAGTCGTCCTGGTAGTAAACAGTGGAGGTGGAAACAGGACCAAGACTGTTTCAAGACATCTGAAGTCTAGCTTTTCCACAATCTTGTTACCCCTGATTTCATCTCACCTTCCAAAATGAATGTTGTCTTGGCAGAAAGGAGGTAGACTAGAGGCATAAAATTAGGCTTACTTCTCAGTTGTGGCCAGTGTGTTAATTTGTCTTGTCAACCACACTTATTTGTTACAAGGGAGGTTGTGTATGTGTGTTTTGAGGGGGAAAATCCTAGACAGGATAGGCAGCTAGGTGGAGCAGTAGATAGAACACTGGGCTTGGAGTTATGAAGATATCTTCCTGAGTTTTCAGACATTTATTAGCTCTGTGTGACCCTGGGCAACTCACTCAACCCTGTTTGCCTCAGTTTCCTCATCTGTCAAGTGAGCTGGAGGATATGGCAAACTAAGGAGGTGCAGGCTCTGGGACCCACCTTGAGCTCTCCTTGAATCTTCCCGTGGAAGGCATTTGCCTGAGGTCATGGTCCTTAAGTTGTGGCTCTGCCCAAGTCTTAAGCCCTCCTTTGTTCCAATAGTTTCCCACCCTTAATGTTCCTGTTCTCACCCTTGAACTGGCCTGGCCCACCATTATCTATGGTCTCCAGGTAGCCTCCAGCAACTTCCCACCTTTAATCACTATTACAGGAGTCTGACCCCATCGGACCCCTGAAGACCTTCCCCAAACTTATTACTGTAGTCTGACCTCTTCTGACTCCTCCTGGAAACCCTCCCTAAACTCCTCCTCTAGACCACCCCTAGATTCCTCCCACAACCTTTCTGTATATAGTATCCCATTTTCCCTCCATGTGATGTGAGAGCACCATAGAATGACCTAGCACAGACTTATTCTAGACTGCTTGCCCAATGGTAGCCTTACAGATACCTAGGCTCCTTAAGAGTCTACCCAATATGGCGAAGTTTCAATAAACTATTTTTCTTTGGCTAAGAAGACTTGAGTGGAATTCTTTCCACAGGACCTGGCATGACGATGGTATTTTGGGGTCTCAGGCAACCCTAACCCTTGCCACCACAGCCTGGGTTTGATCTCTGGTCAGGAAACCATAAAAATGAAGAGGTTACCCATAAAGAGGGTTAGG
>JAQQSW010014344.1:0-12127 GCA_028646575.1 Pseudocheirus occidentalis | reverse complement strand
AGAGACAGAGAGACAGAGACAGAGAGACAGAGAGGGGGAGAGAGAGAAAGAGAGAGGAAGTGTCTATGTCTTGGCCTCAAGCCAGAGATACCTGAGTACATTTATATGTGCATATACATGTGTTTATGTATAGAATCTATTTACATGTGAATATGTATATATACACATATTATATGCACAATCATGTATATAAATTGTAATTTATGCGTACATATGTATGAATGTAACAAAAAGTTAATTTTAATACAAATGCATATATGTACACATACATAAATATATATGCAAAGGTGGTGTGTGTGTATGTGTGTGTGTATTTGTGAGTGAACGCATGATTTGGAAACAAAACAATGGGGTTTGAATCACAGCTCAGCCATTTCCTGGGAGATATTGAACAAGTCCTTTAATTTCTCTAAGTCTCAGTTTCCTTATCTTCAAAATAAAGAAACAGGATTAAATGACTTCTTTCACTTTTGAATATATGATTTTATGACATCCATCCTAAAGAAATCACAATCTATCAAAAGATTTTCTAAAACTTATTTCAAAAAAGGTATTTTTGGCTATGTTAGTGGTAAGAAAAGGAGATCCAAATTTCAGGAATTGATCTTTGGCAATTGATATTCAATTAAGCACAAACTTAATCTCATCATGTTATGTTATATTACCATCTTGCATTACACCACTACTTTCAAGAAAATCAGTTGATGATGTGACATAGTCCAGTATGATTAAAGTTTTGTAGAAAATAATTTGTTGAAATGAAAGATGATATTTTAAACCAAAGGTCAAAAACTACATTATGTCAGCTTACTATATTGGCAAAAAATAAACTTGTGGAGATGAGAATGGGCATTTCTTAAAGACATAATAACAGTTTCCTAATGAATTGCTTCATTGAAATTCTTCTTTTAGTAAGAAGAGATTTTTAGCCAAATGTGTTCATTAGAAACTAATCAAGACAGATGGAATGAACAATCAGTTGCCCTATGTTTTAGCAACTATCTTTATACATATTCTTTACCTGACCAACAGATTGAATGAGTCTGGCCGAAGCACCACTAGACAAAGAACATTATATAATCTTAGAAGGTCTGCACCATTTTCTCTGTTAAATTCCTTATCCTGGTATGGTGGAGGCTTTGGGTTCTTCTGGGTTGTGTTTGTGGAGCACAAGGTAAGGGGGTCGTACACCACTGGAAAGGCCTTAGACAAAGGTCTTGCAAAGGACTGAACATTAGTACAGGACAAATCTAATCAGACAAAGGATTTGGATCCATAACCATTCTCAAAGACTATTTACTAGAGCGTAGAAGGATTACATCTGCATCAGTAGGGAATATTCCTGCAGTTGAAATCATAGTTCCTTAAACTACCAACATATATCAATATTGTGACTTTTTGGGAGAGAGGGCTTTTTTTGTGAGGGGGGGAGTCCTTTTAGGGTGGAGTATAAGTGATTGATGATAAGAGGCAGCTTAATGTATTAGATAGAGAATTGTTCTTGTAGCCAAGAAGACTTAGATTCACATCTTGGCTCTAGACATAATAGCACTTTATGATGTATTTTTGTATATTCTGCAATTTAAATTTTATAATAACATGAATATTGGTTATTGTCTCAGTGCTAGAGACTATTCTCTAAATCTTTGAGCTGCTGATTTTAATTTGTGGAGGGAATTTCCACATTGGGAGTTCATTCCATGAATGAAATTAATGAATTAAATAAAGAAAGTTACCTGCCATATATTTCCCCAGGGGATAAACTTTTATGGTCAGGTATTCAGGGACAATGTTTTTAGTGACAATGTCATTTGGCAATTCACATTTCCATTAAAAAAATTAGGTTGAAGTTTCAAACAACACTTCATGTTTGGCTATATTATTGAATCTAAAACTTTCCCTGTCTCTGTTTCCATGACTGTCTTCTAAGCACATATACACAAATACATAAATATAATACATAAATATAATCTTTGCACATATTATATGTGTGTATCTAAATAGATAAATCTCTTTCCTCCACCCCGCCTCCTCTACTATCTCCACCATTTGGAGTGGGGTGGGATGGAAAATTTAGTTTCAAAGGCAAGAAGTTCCAAGAAGTACATTTTGCTTCCTTAGTAACTGAATCTTAAAAGGTTATCACTACAACAGTGAAGCACCCATATATTTCTGATCAGAGAAATACTAACTTTCAGAAGCATTTATTGGTGCTAGATAGGGCCTTGCTTCAAAGCAATAGGGAATCTTTAGCAAACAATCTGAGTCTTAGGATAAATTTGTAGGCAAGAACCATTTATTAGATGTTTCAGTGAAGTCCATTTTAGATCAGAGAGAAAAGAAAAACAGAGTAGGAGGCCAAGGAATTTTTTTGGGCAATGGCAAAAATGGAAATGCTTATCTTATGCAAAAGTTTTTGATCAATAGCACAATTGACATCAGTTAACTGAAAGGAGACCAAAAATACCTTCTATTAAGTGTAGCTTTAAAGATTAAGTTTAAAAAAAAGTTTTTTTAAACTCTCCAGTATATTTGACATATATTTGACATATAAATGACATTCATTAGCCATTCAATAAGCATTTACTGAATTACTACATAGGCAGCACTCTGTGTGGGATGGCCAAGAAACACAATTTCTTTTCTCAAGGAACTTACCAGTTACTATAGAAAAAAAGACAGGCACCTTAAATAAATCTAATAGGAAGGATGCAAGTTATCTGAGAAATATAAACATTTCATTTATAGCACTTCCAAGTTTTCAACCCTGTTCAGAAAGGAAAAGGTCATATCTGGCTATGACAAGAGGGAAGGAGGAAGGTAGAATTAAAAATATCTTCATAGAAAGAGGGGCATTTTAAAGAAGATTTTATAGTATGGGTAGGATCTCAAAAGTCAGGGAGAAGGTGGGAAAAGAAATTCCAGAGGAAAATTGAATTCCAGACATGGGTGGAGGGAAGACATTGTGTCTTATTTGGAGAAAGATATAGGTACCACCTTGACTTTAACATATGATGGACATAGGTATTAGTAAGGGAACAGGTGATAAAGGGAGAATAACCCAGTAGAATTAGAGTTAGCCTTGAAGTCTGGAGGACCAAGTTTGTTTTAAGTGCTGTTTTCTAGCACGTACTGACTGTGTGCAATCCCAGGCAAATCTTTTAAACTCTCTTTGCTGCCAGGAAACACACTAAAATTATAAATTGCAGAAGAGCTGACAAACTACTAGTTGAGGTATTTCCTCAAAAGAAGTTTCATATAAAGACAGGTTACTTTATCTGGAGAACCCATGTTGTAGAGTGCCTTTCAAGACACTAAATTAAAAAAAATAAACTAAACTTAGGAATTTTAATTTGAATTAAGAAGCAATTGACTGCCAATAAAGATTATTGAGTACAATAGTTAATGATTAGATCCCGGAAATTTAATCTGATAATCTTGTTTAGGAAAGAATGAATACAGGAAGACCAATAAAGGGACTATTACAACTGAGATAGAGATCATGAAAAGCTTTTCCAGAATAACAGTCATAATTGAAAGGGTGGGCTAAAGGCAGAGATGTTGAAGAGATAGACTATAAAGAGAATGGAATCTGATTTATATAGGAGGAAAAGGAAAATGTACAGTTAAGGATTTAAACCCAGTGAACAGTGTCTATAGTGAAGTGACCTTGATCAAATCTTTGAAAAGGCTGCATGTTCATGCATTTTTTTGTTATAATACTGCATTAGTTTGAGAAACTTGTGATCTCCCCATTGCAGTTATTATCAAAGAGTTCAGATTGAAGTTCCTTTATCCTTTGGGAGATGATATTTACTGGTCAGATAAAGGGCTGATTGGCTGAGAGTTCAGGTTGTGTCATGAAGTTGGAATGCTAGAGGGCTCCAACTTCTCTTGATAGGTCATGGTCTTATTGCAGTTATACTAAGAGAAAGAGAATGTGTGAGAAAAATGGAGGGTGCAGCAGGGTGAGGATGTGTGTGTGTGTGTGGACAAAAATATTGAACTTTGTGTGCACCAGTATGAGAAGCAAATAGAACATAAAAGTGATCTCCAAGAGACAGTAGAAATCAGGGACTGTGACTCAGGAGTGAAACTGAGGCTGGAGGCATGCTAAGAGAGTCATTTGTATAGAGATGATAGTAACATCAATACCAACAAGGGAAAGCAGCATGAGGAAAGAATAAACCTCCTTTAGAAAAGAGAATTGTTTTTTATCCTATTCTTATATCTTCAGCACAGAGAATAGCACCTTGAATTTAGAAGTCATTTAATAAATTTGTCTTTGACTTGATTCATAGATTAATGAAGGTAACAGAATACATCCAGTTAGAGAGGTAGGAAGAGAGTTAGAGCAATATTATACTGTCTGAAATTCAAGCATGTAAGCTCATTGCCAGAAGGATCTATATACTTGTATCCAGTGTCTAGCACTGGATCTAGTGCCTGCCACATAGTAGGTACTTAATAGAAGTGTATTGATTGATACATTTCTTGCTATGATGTATGCATTTGGCTCCTACTCTTTGCAAGGTTGTGTGCTAAGTGTAGTGGGACAAAACAAGATTAAGACAGTTCTAGTCCTTAAGGAACTTCCAGATGCACAGTGATGTGAGGGTCCTCTGAACTTAGTACAGTACCTGGTACATAGTGAACACTTAAATGCTTTTTGACTGATTAAACTTCTATATTCTATATTTTCTATACAACTACTTTTGGTACTTAACCATAAGTTCTTTTATTAGGCTACTCATATTAAATTGTCTCCCTGACTAGATTAAAAGCTCTCTGAGGCAGCTGTGGTATATACTATTTTTGTAAAGATCCTGTCAGATAACTTTGCCAAGAGTACATGGTAAGAACTCAAAGACTATTTCTAGAATGTAATAATTTAATGATATAAAAATGATCTTGAATTTAAAGTATAATGTGATATCCATCCTTATTATTTTTCAGCAAACCTCAATTTTCAATTGTATTAGTATCAGCTATGTTTTTCTCCCCATTGAGTTGAAGTGGGAAAATAAATTTAAACACAAGTAAAAAATAATTTAATGTGCAATAAGCAATGAAAGACATATGGCAGGAATTCACTCTTTTAAAGCCTAATATAAATGTCTAATACATTAGAACTCACTTTCTACTTCTCAGTAGTCTATTTTTCCTTGAAAACTAACCCCTTTGAATAAAACACCCATCAAAACACCAGAAGGATATTGACAAATTGGAAGAAGTGGAGAGGAGCCATGTAAATGATTAAAGGTTTGAGAAGATAGATTTATGAGGAAAGATTAAAATAAAATGCATATATTCAAATAATGACAAAAGACAGGAGCAGAAATATCATAACTCTTGTTATGAATCTGAAAGCAAACTTCAGAGGGAAGGCTCATTAAGAATTGTGAATGTGATACACACACACATATATATGTATACATACATACATACATACGTGAGCATACATATACACGTGTGTGTATACAAGAAAGCATTTGTCTCAAATACAACAAAAAATCCCAAAGTAAAACATTATTACATATAATAGTACCACTTGTAGACCTAATTGTCATTATAATTTAAACAGACTTTCTCAAAAAGTTGGTGAGGTAAAGATCAGTGCTTTTCTTGCTGAAACTAAAATTTGAGTAACTGGGATGTGGTATTTCTGCCTAATTGTACTTCAAGATGTAATTCATTTCACTATATGCTCTACTGTATTTTAATAACAACTATTAGTAGCATATTTAGAGAGTTCTTTAAGGTTTAAAAAGCATTTCTCTTAAAACAACTCTATAATTTAAAAAAAGAATAAATATAAAAATGTAAAGCCAAAAACCCCCAGCTCTATAAAATAGGCAATCTAAATATGAATGAACCCATTTTATGATGAAGAAACTAAGTCCTGGAGAATGTAGAGTCCTAGACACAGATAAATGATATTTGAATGACAGAGCCAGAGGTGGAGACTGGTGGTCTAGTGCCCTTTCCATATACCAAACAACTGAGGAGAAGTAATTAGTGACATACATATATAAAATGTGTTTGGACTTGTGGCTTAACTATTATTTTAAACTTAGCTCTTAACCAGCATATGTATCATCAATTAAAACTTTCTATCATACAGTTGCAACTTTTCAAAAGTACACATTTCTGTCTAAAATTAGATTCAATTATAACATTTATTTTAAAATATATTTTGAGTGTTACAAATGATTCATCCAATTCTTTTAAAGCCATAAGGTTCTTATTTTTTAATTTTGTTTTCCTTTTATAAATTATGCTAAAAGGCACATAAAGAAAAATAAAACATGTTAATGGTTTATTTTAATTAAAATTCCCATTTTGAAAGAATTGAAGAAATATGTGTATGTTTGTGTGTGCTTAAAAATGCAATATCTGAGTAATCTGAATAAGTAAAGTGAAAAAAACTTCTAATTCCTATTTCACATTCATTTCTAGGTGTTTTCAAAATAATTTTTTGTCATTATTTTAACCCTTTAACAAGTACCTGAAGGGGAAAAAAGTTCTTTTAATTTCTTTGGAATGCATAAAGAAGTAGAAACCATTGTTGTGAAGTTTATAAGTTTATAAATTGACTAGTCAGCTGATTTTCATTGGCAACATATTTTCCCATCATACTTCCGCCATCTTGAACAGAGAAGTTTTATTGAATTTAACAGAACAATTTAAATGAATTTAAATGCAATAATTATTAGATTTACATAGAATTATTCTATAAGCAATCATATTTCTATTTAAATGAATCAATGAATGAATATTTCCCAATTTCATTTGTTTTAAGTGAACATGAACTGCCTCAGTAGACCAAACCATTCAATAAAAATTTTAAGATACATTTGTACAGTTCAGTACATTACAAAATATACAAAGATCAGAGTGTACCATTCATTCTCCCATGAACATTTGTCAAATGCATTATATGTGCAAAATACTGAGGATAATACATAACTTAAAGAAAGATAATTATTTTATCTTTTATTTAATAGTACTTTATTTTTTCAAATGCATGCAACAACAATTTTAAACATTAATTTTTTGAAATATTTTAAACTCCAAAATTTATCCCTTCCTCCTCCTTCTCCCCAAGGTTATACATTTGTAATCATGTAAAACACATTTCTATATTAGTCATGCTGTGAAAGAAGAAACTGAAGAAAAGGAAAAATACATACACATTCAATGTGAAAACAGTATACTTCAATCTGCATTCAGACTCAATCAGTTCTTTCTGTTGATGTGGATAGTGTTTTCCATAATGAGCCTTTTGGAATTATCTTGGATCATTATATTGCTGAGAAGAGCTAAATCAATCATAGCTTGATCATCATACAATGCTATTGTAGTTACTGTGTATAGTGTTGGAAAGATGACTGTTTCATCTGCTTTAGACTTAAGTTCTTTGATGACTTCCAATCTCACATTTCCATCTGCCTATTAAACATGTGAAACCAGATTTTCTGTAGTTTTTTTTTAAAAATCAATGTATCTAATACTGAACTCATTATCTTTTCCCTAAAACCTTCCCTCTTCTTAACCTCCCTTTTACTGTTGAGGGTAGGTAAAACCATTTTTCTTCATACCTCGGCTCAAAACATAGGTGTCATCCTTGATTGCTCTCTGTCTCTCCCTTGCCTCTCCCCTTGCCCCCAGCCCCATCCAATTTGCTATCAAGGTGAGGTGATTTTTCCTTTGTATCATCTCTTATACTTTCTCTTCTCTCCTCTAACAAGCATTTATCACCTCATGTCTGGATTATTGCAATAGCCCTCTGATTGTTCTCCCTATTACAAGATTCTGCTTACTCTACTCCATGTTCCCTCTGCTGTCAAAATTACATTACTAAAGCTCAGGACTAACCATATCAAACAACTCCCTTCCCTCCTCCCCCCCACACCTCCCCCTCACTCTCATATAATTCTAATAGCTCCCCATCTCCTATAAGATCAAATATAAAACCTTGTTAGGTTGTAAGACAAATAAATACAGCACATAGGATGTCTGCTAGCAAAGGTTCACTCTTGATCTGGTCAGATAAGAAAGACACCAAGATAGCTTCAAAGGGGATAACAATCTTAGTTTATCCTAGTCTAGTTTTCTCAGAAGAGGATTGCTGATAATGGGAGGACAAACTCCTACAGCATTTCCTAATCACCATTCTTGCGGAGCCTGGCAAGAAGGGCGGGGGCAATTACCCCTATATCTTGATGGGGTCAGTTGAGACAGGTACAACTAGTGCATCCTCTAAACCCCTCAAGCCTCCATGGGGCCCAGTTGAGGCAAACACAGATTCTCTCAAGCCTTGATGGGGATCAATCAAGACATGCATAGCATCTGTGCACTCAACCTTAATGTTCCCCATTCACTGACCACTTGTTTTATAGGGACAACAGACAAAGAAGGCATATTGGCAGAAATGGCCTCACAAGTTTACATCACCCCATTCCTGTATCCCATTGTGCAGTCACAGTGGATGTTTATATTATTTATCTTAAATAATGCTGTGTATATGTGGTGGAGATATTTTTGAACCATAGTTATGGAAACTCATATCTAATACCTGGGAACAAAAGATTGTTATGGCTATGCATCCTGGGAAATTTAACTCTAAGAAATAATAACAAAAAATTCACTTTACACACACTAAAATCCACCTTATTTTAACTAAAATTCACCTTACTTACACTCCAATTTTCCTTACTTACATAGGTGTTCAAAGCCCTTCATAACCTGCCATCCCACCACCTTTCTGATCATTACTCCTTACATATGATCCAGTGTTCTCTGCAGTCCACTGACACTGTTCTCTTTGCTCTTTTTGTTGTTCTTCCTTAGTCATTTTTCAGTCACATCTGCCTCTACTTGGGTTTTCTTGACAAAGACACTGAAGTGGTTTGCCATTTCCTTTTCCAGCTCATTTTATAGATGAGGAAACTGAGGCAAGCAGTGTTAAGTGACTTTCTCACAGTTACTAACTGTCTGAGGTCAGATTAGAACTCAGAAAGATGAGTCTTTCCAACCTCTGGTCCAGTACTCTGCCCTCTGGGTCACTTAACTGTCCTTCTTGCTCTTACTTGAACCAAAACTTCATCTTGGCAACTTGGATCATTTTCACTGACTGTCCTCAATACCTGGAATGCTCTCCCACCTCATCCTCTGCCTCTATGCTTCCCTGGCTTCCTTTAAATACCAACTAACATCCTACCTTCTACGAGAAGCCTTTCCTAATACCTCCTAATTCTAATGCCTTCCTTCTGTTGATTAATTTCATTTTATATCATATGTATCTTGTCTGTACATAGTTGTTTTCATGGTCTCTCCCCAATTAGACTGAGAGGTCCTTGAAAGCAGGGTCTGTCTTTGGCCTTTCTTTGTATCCTCATTATAAGCACAGTGCCTGGTGCATAGCAAGAGCTTAGCACATGTCTACTAACTGGACGCTTATTACATAAAACATAATTCACAGTATCTTGGAATTTACAGTCTAGTAGTAGAGATGGCACTTAGCCAAATGACTAAAAGAGAATTTAGTAATGGTAAGTACAGAAGAGGGGGCAGAAGAAGTCCCTCAGGATATCCAAAGGGGATAAGACTGTTATGGTTGAAGACTAAAAGAAGGATTCACTGAGGAGACGATCTTTGACCAGGCTTTGAAGAATGAAAGACTTTCCACTGAGAGAAATGGCAAGAAATTCCCAAACATAGGGATAAGTTAGAAACTATAGAAATAGAAAAGCATTAGACATGCACCTATAGAGAATGGCAGATAGTCCCATTTGACCAGTATAATGCATATCAAAAGCCTTGTAGAAGACTTGTGAAGTGAAAATTGTATATAGTAATATAATAGGGATTCAGAAAAGATCTTAATGATTGGAACAGCAACTGCATTTGGAAATTCATAAGGCAAGTGAACATGGACTCAAAAAGTCTGGAGATCAAGTCTGTTCCCCTTTTATATCTTCCTTCTGAGATTTACTATCTCTCTCATCTTGGACATGTCACTTAAACTTTCTAGGTCTGTTTATGTAGCTATAAAACAAGGCTGTTGGACTAAATAGCCTCTAAAGTCCCGTTGAGATCTAAATTTATGATCCTATGACTTTATGTAAAGTAATGTGCTTTATCACAAAGTACCTTAGATTTGGGTCAAGAGGCTTTCTGGAAATATGTGTCTTCCATAACAGCCAAACCTTGTGAAAACCTTTGCTTCTTGAGTTCCAGGGCCTCATCAATCCCAGTGCTCCAAATCCTTGCTAGAACAGGGAAGATGGAAACTCCCCAACACCTCAAATTGTACTTAACTTTCCATAACACACACATAACATATAATATTTCTCTAGACTTATAAATGGGAGAGAACTGAGGCAATTCAATGGAAAATTCTATAAATATCTGTGGGGACCATTGAAAGAATTAATGAAACTTTGTGTAGGAGTATCAGACATGCTAATAAGTGCTGAAAGGTCCTTTTTACTTCTCAAGGAATCATAAAGACTATATGGTTTTACTGAAGAAAGGGAAGGAGTGGTATTATAAAGGGAAGAATAGTAAAGTGGTATTTACCACATATACTGTTGCAGCAGCTGGCACCTGCAAAGGTGGGGTGGGGTAGTCCACTCTCCAGTCAAGCAAGATAGGACCTGAGACCTCTATAGCACAATAGGGAAAAGACAGGGAAGAGATATAAACAGGAGTGTCACCTGTGAACCTCAGGAATGATAGCTTTTAGTTGTGACAAGAAGAGGTAGATCACGATTTCCTTGGGAGATAATTCTCCAAGGAATTAACATGTTATGTTGAGCTATTGTTGGAATTCCTGTTTTAATCTTTATTCCCTGGTTTAAAGGGTAACTTGGACAATTCTGGAGTCAAGACAACTCAAGATTCAGGGAAACTCAGATGTTTAGTAGGAAGGCTAGAATACTGTTTATAAAGGTCTTCCTGGCTTTAAGGGCAATACTCTATCAAATATGCCATGCTACCTATACTACTACTTTGTAATTTAGATTATTAACCTCACCTTATATTTATGTGATATTATACTTACCAAAATATGTTCAACAAATAAAAAAAAACTTTTTCAATACCTATGTGTAAAATATCCTTTGTGTTTTCACAATGTTTTATTCATGAGTTTATCACCTCTTAATTACAAAATGAACAGCAATAATTAATTGCAACACTGAGAGCTAATATTGTTTCAATTTTACAATTTATGGAATACTTATCTAATTAATATATTTTATATAACTTTTCTGCAAAATGTAAAACCTATGAAATTCAAACTTATAAAATAAATGTTATTTATCTCATATTTATTCATGACAAAGACTTGCCTCACTTTTTATTATCTACTTGGAGTGGTCATCATTAGTGCAAGTTTTCACAATTGTTCATTTCATCTCCCTTCACACAGCCATCACCCTTTGTAGCAAAGTAGATAGAATGCTGGAACTTGAGTCAAGAAGACCTGAGTTCAAATGTGGCTTCAGACATTTACTGTGTGACCCTGGCAAGTCATTGAACCATTGTTTGCCTCAATTTCTTCCACTGTAAAATGGGGTTCAATATAGAACCTCCTTCCCAGAGTTGTTGGGAGGATCAAATGAAATAATGTTTGTTACATGCTTAGCAGAGCTCCTAATACATAGTACTTGGTAAATTCTCTCCCTCCATCCACCCTCTTTCCTTCTCTACCTTTCTCCCTTCCTTACTCTTTCCCCTCTTTACTTCCTGCCTCCCCTCTTCTGATTGGGTGCCTGGGTGCCTGTACTTGGACCCAAATTCTAAAATCATATTTCTTTCTAAAGATTCACATCTTTCCCTAGCCTCAAAACACTGTCCATGGTAGTCTCCCCCCAGCCTGAGGACAGCACAACCTAGAATAATACTTATCCCTCTTCCTGATATAGTAGCCAGCTGCACCTATAGAATTTATAGTTTGAACTAGCTGTGTACTGAGTAATTGTAAAGCCAAGCACCAGCAGATTCCCAAAAGAATGCTACTGTGAACAGCTTTTAAGATTACACAATAATAGTGAACACTGTTAATTCCATTACAGATCAAGGTTCAGTACAATATTCACAATATAATATTCTCAATATT
>JAQQSW010014343.1:0-12127 GCA_028646575.1 Pseudocheirus occidentalis | reverse complement strand
GTTTCTGCCCTCCACCCACTGCTTCCTTGCCCTGGGGGTAGATTGGCAGAACTGCTTTTCCTCCCCCAAATTTAGCTTGAAAGCTTCACTCACTTTCACTGACCTTTAATCCTGGCTTATGCAGATTCCTCCAGGTGCTTTAGATCTTCTCTGAAGTAGACTCACGCTGCGGCTTGGGAGGCTCGGCTCCTCCCAGCCGCCCTGGACCTGGCCACATGTCGGTTTTCAGGCTGGGCTGGTCTCAGCTCCTGGCCTGGGATGAGCCCCTCCTGCCAGCTGCCTTTCTCTAATCCCTACTTTTCACACCTTGGTAGATGTGGAGTTGCTGGAGGCTGTAGATCTTCTCTCTTGTAGACTGGCTGTAGCTTGGCTTCGCTCCTTACTACCGCCCCAGGGCCTAGCCACAGTTTCTTTTTCAAGCTGGGCCAGCCTCTGCTTGCATCCTGCCGTGATAATCCCCAGCTGTGGAGCTGCCTTCCACAAGAGATGCGTTTTCTGTATTTTTTGAGCTTGAGAGTCCTAGAATTTGTCCAGCATTATATTTTTATGGGTGTTTATGGTGGCTGCATGGGAGCTGTGGGATGCTGCTGCTTCTACACTGCCATCTTGGCTCCACCCCCCGAAGTCTCTGTTCTGACTTTCAAATCTCTTTTTATCGCTGCTATTTAATACCAGTCCTGTGGCCTTAATAAGCCATTTTGCTTCTGAGTCTTCCTCCTCAACCATAAAATGTGAATAATACCTATTGTGTGCCTCATGTGGTTGCTAGGATGACCAAAGAGATGATGTACAAAAACTGCTCTGTAAAAACACTTTTCAAGTGTCGAAAGTGACCATTACTATTGGCTTGTTCAAGATTACTTCTTGGTGAGACTTAAAACCCTCTCCGTTCTTGAATTTCTCTGCTGCTCTTCTTTCATCCCCCAGTAGAAAGGGCCTCTTGTGGCCCATTATATCTGAACTATGCTCCAGCAATGCTCCACTTTCCTCTCTAGAACCTTCCTCCCACTCCTTTCTCTGTCCCCCTCCTCATTTCAATTTCCTGTACACCTGCAAAATTCAAAATCAGGAGGGAATATGGTGTAGTGGAGAGATCCAGAGTCAAAGAAGCAACAGTGTCATAAATTCAGTAATATAAGGTACCTCACAGGTCACACAGTACAAACCCTTCACTTGTCACATGATGAAATTGAGGTCTAGAGAGCTAAAGTTATTACTCACAGTCACACTGTTGGTAAGCAACAGATCAGTCTTCTGGCATTCAGCCTCTATAGAGAACCTGGGTTTGAATCCCAGCTCTATCACTTATTGCTTCTTATGTGAACTTGGCACATAATAGGCACTTAATAAAAGCATATTGAATTGAGCTACTTAATCTCTCCGGGTCTCAGTTTGTTCATCTACAGAAGGAGCAGGGTTAGAATGGATGACCTACAAATCATTTAGATGCTAGGACTCCATTAGCTTAATTATTAGCTTGTACTTGGGTATTCTGCTGAAGTGATTGATTAAAAAAAAGACACACATACACACACACACACACAGGAAACTCATAAAGAATATCAACCAAGTGTTATTTTCTCAAATCTTGCCAAGAAGTTCAGTCTGGGAAAATTAAGGGCAATCCATGTTTGAATTTAGAATAGAAAATTATTTCTTCATCAAAAACAAACAAATATAAAAAATCTCTAAAACATAACAGGAGATATAGTATATCAGGAAAGAAAGTAGAAGCCCTGATAATAGACTCATATTCTTACATATTCCATAGAATTTGAAATATGGCTCTAAGCTTACCGAATATACTAGGATGCATTTGCAATCATTACATTTACAAATTGTTTTTCTTCAGTGGTGGAAACAATAGGTGCTCTCGGGAAAAGGTAGAGCTTTTCCTGCTTTCACCAAACACATATATAGACACTGAGGTACACAAAACACCTTCATTTGAGCTGAAGGCATTTAATATTGCTCCATTCAGCAAGGTTTTGTTGTTCCATGCTTTCCTTTGTCCCAAACCAAATATATACACAAACCATTGGAATTGCAAATTGCTCTCATTATAGTTTCTAGAAAAGAAAAGTCTCCAAGGATTTGATCACAGAATATGAACACCTTTAAGGAACCAAAGAGAATGAAAAGCAATGGCTGATGTTATTTATTTGGAAACATTAAGGTCAAGGTGAAAAACTAAAAATAAGGAAGATGTAGTTTGTATTAGACATCTATAATGATCTGAAAACTAGATAAAGCAATTGCTGCCTCCAGGAAGACAAAGGGAAATGACCAAGGTGCATTGCTAAAAGATATTCATTAAAGCAGAAATCAAAAATTAGAAGTGAAGTTGATTAGTAAGGAACATTTCTACAGAACAGACAAAATGGAGCATTTTTAAACCTCTCCAAAAAGATAAAAATAATTCTAGTTAAAACTCAGCTAAAAGAGTCAAACATTTATTTATATGTATTTATGTATATGTATGTGTATATATACACATATATAAATGTGTATACACAAAGAGCTGAAAGGGACCTTAAAAGGAACACATATACATATACATAAATATGTATATGCATGTGTATGTGCATGTGTGTGAATATATATATATATGATGGCAATAAGCAGTACAATGAAAAGGGTTCTCAAGTGAGTCTGGAATTGCGTGGTTCTGGGTTCAAACACCAACTATCTGTAACTTATTACTTGTATTTTTACTTTTTCTTTTGGACAGGACTCTGTGACATTTGGGTTTGGGTTCACATTTCTTGGCAAAGATACTGGAATAGTTTGTCATTCCTTTCTCCACTTCATTTTATAGATGAGGGAAATGAGGCAACAGGGGTAAATGACTGGCCCAGGGTCACATGGCTAGAAAATATCTAAGTCTAGATGTGAACTTATGAAGATGAGCCTTCCTGACACCCAGTTCAACACTCTACCCATCTGCCACTTAGTGGTATAAGCACAAGTAAGTTACTCCTCTCTAGGCCTCAATTTCATCCTTTAAAAAATGCAGGGTTAGGACTAAGACGGCTTTTAAGTTCCCTTTCAGCTCTAAATCTTAAATCGAAACGTTTTCATATTTTTCGGATCTCATTCTTTCATTTCAGGGTATTTTAAGCTTATGCAATCTCAACATAAGACTTTGAGACATTTCATTAAATCAAAATAGCATTAGTAACTCATCTCTTTCTTGCTTAGCTTCTGTACTTATCCATATAGCAACGTGGAGAATGGCTTCTTGGTGTCAGAGAACAAACAAAAATATCAAATACGACTGTATTTCTTATAACTCTATATTTTTATCAAATAGCTGACAGATGTTCAAAATTTGAAATTTTTAACATTTTTGTGGATATTTTTTCAGCTTTTGGTGAGTAAGGCATATTTGAGATGTGAAACATCAATATAAATTGGCTTCTTTTTTGACAAATGCAATAATGTGTTCATTTAGACACACAAGAACATAAATTTGATTTGAAAAAGAATTAGTAAGCACACCAATTAATTGCAACCAATCATCTGACTAACTACCATTGTAAAATTGGGATCATTCTTTGTCAAATGACTAAATATAGCACAAATCTGAGACGTAGAGGAGTTTTTTGTTTTTGTTTGTTTTTTAAGATCAAAATAGTTTGTTACCCTTTCCTGCACACTTTCATTATATTCTTGGAATTTCTGGTTATCTTTCCTGAAACCTCTCTATACAGGAGATCCAAAATGTTTGCTAATTTCAAAATCAAAATTTAGGAAATTCAGTCCACTTTGGAAAAAAAAATTAAACATTAACATACACAATACTGAAGCATGTAATATATGTGAAATGCATATATTGTCCACTGTTATGGACAGTCTTCAGAAAATATAAGTCTTCAGAAAATATAAGTCTGACCCTTTCCTCTGCACCCATTGAGAATAGGATAGTTGTTCAACAAAAGATTACATCATATAAAGTTAACATTCCATGAGAATCAAATGATTTCACTAGGCAGTCAGTTAACATTTATCAAGTGCTTACTATGTATCAAGGACAAAGAAAAACTCAGCAAATGTATAGAGAACTATGAAAGAAAAGTTTTTGCAGGCAGCATTAGACTGTCAGAAATGTTTTTATTTCCTAACTCCTGGCTGTCACATTCAGAGATCTGGGTGTGGAACTGGCCTTCAGTTCTCAAAAGACTTGGAGTCTGACCTAGAATAAGACCTACCCAAATATGGTGAGAAGTGGTATGAACAGTAGAAAAGGAACCAGAAGACAGCATTGTAACAAAAGGTTAGAGAGAAAAAGTGTGAGAGGGATAAAAGGGTGATGGACAGTAGAAAGGTCAAGATGGATAAGGACTGAGAAAAAAGTCAACTTGGAAACTAATCATACAAAAATGTTAAGCAAAGAAGGATAGCTGAAAATCAATATTAATGTCTAACATGTTCTAATGTTGGGACGTGCTTGATAGGATGATGTTTCACACAAAAATGAGCAGGTATCAAATGGGACAAGACATTCACATAATTCCTTGAGGATAAAAGTATATTCTAGGACAGTGGTTCTCAACCTTCCTAATGCTGTGACTCTTTAATACAGTTCCTCATGTTGTGGTGACCCCCAACCATAAAATTATTTTCTTTGCTACTTGATAATTATAATTTTGCTACTGTTATGAATTGTAATGTAAATATCTGATATGCAGAATGTATTTTCATTGTTACAAATTGAATATAACCCATAGATTGAAAACTGCTGTTCTAGGATATACAAAATATTGTATTTTAAAATACTGTATTGTAAATTGTATTGTAAATACACAATATTGTATTGTAAAAAATGTAAAAATAGTAATCTTTCAAGTATTTTTAATCTCCTCAATAGGTAAACAACAAAGATGTTCAAAGGATATATAAATATATGCACACACATATGTATACACACATGTGTATGTATATACATATGTGTATATATGTATCTGTCTCCAGTTCAGAGGAATCTTTTTAATGGTATTGTGAGTAAAGAACAGATGCTATATTTACAAAATTCAAAAGAAATTAGATATTTGCATTTTTGGTTTTAGAAAAGGAAAGGGATCTATTTTTCTCTTGACCTTTTAGCCTACAGTTACATATGAGTGAGATTAAATTTGTCTGTCTTGTCAATGTAATCCAGTTTGAGTTTAGGAGCATAACAGTGGACAAGATCAAGGTTGACTTTAGAACCTAGTGAATATCAACAAACAAACAAAAAAAAGAAAGACATCTTCAAAGGCCTCTATCTATTGGGTGCCCAGGGGTGCGCAGCATTGTTGGCTTTTATAACTATAGATCAAATATATTAGGTCACAGATTACAGAATCACAGATTTAGGGCTGAAGGGAGCTCAGAGGCCATTTAGATTAATCTCATCATTTTAAAGATGATGACACTGAGAAGCAATAGTGAACTGCCTATGGTCATATAAATACTGAAAAAGATAGAATATGAATCTAGGGCCTCTTGCTCAAAATCCAGCGTTCTTCCTTTTAGTGCTCTTTTGGGCAATTCTGTGCTTTTACTAGGGTGGATGGACATTCTTTCCCTATATAGAAGGGTAACTGATCCATAACCTAATGCCTTAGAGAGTTTCTTGAGGCACTACAAAGTTAAGGGTCTTGTTTTTGGTCAAAGAGCTGAGACATGAGAGGCAGAACTTGTATCTGGGTCTTCTTGACTCTAAAGTGCCAGCCTTGATTCCTTGTTGGCTATTAAATGCCATTAAAAAGGAAAGTACATATTCTAACTGTCTTTCCAGCTTCAATTGCCTAATGTAGTGACTTTCTTATTCGAGAAAAACCTTGGGTTCCAAAGGTCATAGGTAGGAATATCTGTAAGACCAGAGAGTACAAGAGCTCAAAGGAACCTCAAAGATCATCTAGCTCAATCTTAAGCCTGCAGTTCAAACCAGACTCTCAATTCTCAACTGCATTCTCTTCCCACTCTACTGCATTTTTCCCACTTCATACATAATCTCTTGTTGATTTCGGCCATATTGGATTGGACCAGTGTTCTTAATTCTCCTACGTGGGTCATTACCCAAGCTCAGGGAAGCCTGAATTTCAAGTAATAACCCTGTTTCTCACTTCATAATATTTCTGTACTACATTCAATTATTCAGAAGCTGGATCTCCATTTTCTCATTTACTACTAAATTATGATACAACCCTTATGCTTCTCTGACAGAGAATTATAGTTTCAGTTTAAGCCAAGTATAACTAGTAAAAAGCTGCCTGAAATCTAATTAAAGATTTATCAGAGAATGTTCTCTTTGAACTATAGCTAGAACCTCTTAACTGGTTTTCCTACCTCCAGATTTCCCCTATTCTAATCTATCTCCTATGAAGCTAGTTACCAGTTTAATTTTATTAGACTATAGCTTATATCATTGCTATGTTCTCTTCCAGACTGAATATTCTATGATATCATGTCAGTCCCTTACTAAAAAATCTGCATCGTCTTCTTGTTGCCTAAAGAAATGTTCAAGCTCCATAGGCTGGCCTTCAAGGTCTCCTGTGATCTGTCTGCAACTTATTTCACATGCCTAATGTACCAATACTCTCTTATTCCTACAATATGCACTGATCAACCATGCAGTTCCTCATCAACTTTTTATCATGCTGTTCCTTTTGTATATACTTCATCCATCATTGTAGCGACATGTCCAATAGTATAAATCCTTCAAGGTCCACATCAAAAGTCATTTTCTTCATGATGCTTTCCTAATCACTCAGGTCATCAGTAATCTTGCCATCTTCTAAGCTCCATAGCATGCTCTTTATACCTTTTTTATGGTACTTCTTCCATACTTGCCCTTATAGTATGGTTATTTGTCTATATTTGTCTTTTTCTACTAGAGTTCAGTGACTATATCGTATTCATCTTTGTAACTCCCACAAAGTACACACTATGGTATTTTATGCATGGTAGGTAATCACATTGCTGCTGAATGCATGGATTCATTTATTCAGGAACATATTCCTTCCCCTCAACATACAGGTAATTATGAGGGACTCTTGCTTACTTCAGATTTATCTATAAAAATATCCAGTATTTTCACAGAAGGAAACATCTTAAAGCCAATTGCTTAAGAAGCATTGAGCTGAAGTCTAAAACTTATTGAAAAAAATGAAACCTACCATCTAGTATATATGTGAGAAGGTATAATATTGTTATGTTAGATAAACTTAGAAATAGGAAACATTTGGCCAGAATTTCTAGGAGAATTTGATCTACCAAAGGTCAAAATGTTAAATACAATTATTTTTCCTCAATCTTCCTCCTTGACATTTCTGTAGGTTTTAAGATAGTCATTCATTTTCTCCTTGGTATCTTTTCCTTCTTTGGACTCTAAAATACTATCCTCTACTGAATTATTTGTAGCAAGTCACCCTGTTCAATTGCCTTCACTAGATTATCATCCAATTTCTGCATTGTAGAGATCTCTCTGGGGGCTCTGCTCTGAGGTCTCTTTTTGTTTATATTCTTTGTCCTTTAGAAATCTCAATCAACCTTCAATGACAACCAGATACAGATGATTTTGAAAACTATACCCGTCCCTAATTTATCTCCTTAACTCTAGTCCCGCAGAGTCACAGACAGTTTAACACTTTCACTTAGATGTTTTGCTAGTATCTCAAATCCAACATGTCTAAAAGACATCTTCTTCACTAAGTTTCCTTCCCTTTTATTTACTCTGTATTTTATTCAAATGTAACTACACACTACAACTTATGCTAAACACTTCATCTCCAGCATACATGTATATATAAAAAGTTGGAACCAAATGCCTGCAATGCATTCTATCCTCACTTAAGCCTTTCAGAATCTCTATCTTCCTTCCAGGCTCAGTTGATTTAATGTTTCCTCCATGAAGTCTTCCCTCACACCTTCAGTTACTGGTGCTGTCTACCAAACTCAAACTTTTTAAAGGCTTTTTAATCTAATGTTTGACTTTCTCTTTCATCCTCTGTAAAGCCAAGCACCAGCAGCTTTCTAGAGGACTGCTGCTGTGAACAGCTTCAAGATTCTGATTACATAGTATAGTGAACTCTCTACTTATTCAGTAACAAAGTAAGACAAAACATTGACAGAAACCAAAGAACAACATTCACAATGTTATAGCATAACAAGTTATCACTAAAGTGGTCACACAGTTTTCACCAAAGTGGTCACATAGTTTTAAAGAAAAACATCATTCAGTAAGTTCTTACCTCAATCATCCTTAAGGAGCAGGCCTCCTTAAAGGACATAAAGTACAAAGGTCAAAATTCTCTACCCCTAGATCACAGTAAATCATAATCTTCTCAGTCAGCATTAGGTACCCAAGGAGAGATTTTTTTCATCTCAACTCAAAACCAGCTCTCAGCTTCCGTGTTTCCTCTTTCATGGTCCCTGCTCCTGCCCAAATATACCCAACTGTCATCTAGATTCACAGGCAGGTAACTCTCAGTTCCTTATGCAGTTTCCATTCAATATTGAAGCTCACAGTATTCAGTCCACCTCAGCTCCTTCACAGTTTCTGTTTCTGGGAAGACAAAGCTTAACAGAGCCACAGTAATATTAATACACATTGCCAGCACCATCATCAATTCCCTATCTACTTGTGAAATCAACACAGACCCACAAACAAGGTCCGAGAGGTCAACACAAATCATCAGCATAGAAATCAACACAGACCCACAAACAAGGTCTGAGAGATCTGCCCAAATCATCAGCATAGAAATCAACACAGATCCACAGGTCTGAGAGGTCAGCACAAAACATCAGTTAAGCCCAAGAACCTCTGAAACCCTCCTCTAGGACTTCTGCAGAAATACAACCAGAACCTCTTTCAGGGCTTCCAGTAAGATTCCAGGGCTTCTGTACAAATTATCATTAATAAAAATCAATATAGACAGATAGAGTGCTGGGATACCACAAGTTTTCTCCTCAACTCTGCCACCACAAGAGCTCCCTTCTCAGTTCTGCTCTTTCCAGTTTACGCTTCTCCTTATATATGGTCATTAGCTCTTCCCCTGCCGGTTCCATCAGCAACAGGGGTTCACAAGTTCTGTTTCTTAACAAAGACTTGATATGATCATGGACAAGGCTTAAAAGAAACTTGAACTGAAACAAGGAGCTAAATGATTAAACAGCTGAAATGAGGCATTGAGTAGTTCTCTGCTTATCATCATATCCTCTGTCCCAGCTCCAGGTCATTCCAGAAACCATCTAAGGGAGCCAGGCAGTAGGAAGAACTACTACCAACAGGAAAAACCTTAATCCTTTTATACTCTCCCGCTCATCTTCTCACACCATCCCCCAGCCTTCAGCGGCCCAGAATATATCCAATATATCTGACAAGCAGGAATACCCACTACCATATCATATCCCATTTTCTTTCACCTTTACCTAGAACGCATCTGGGCAGCCTAACTACTCACTGCCTTAGGAAAGGTAGGAGGCACCAACTCTATTCTATTCAGTGAAATGGAAGACCACCAGACCTCACAATCTGCCCAAGGCACTACCCCCTAAAGTACTCTGGACCTTACCATCTGCTTTGACCCTATGCCCTGCAAATCCTGGCACTGCTATTTGACTTACTGACATAAACTAAGAACTTCTGGGTTTTTCCATCTTCCTTGCAGCTAAATTTTCTTTAATGTGTTCATTCTCTCCTCCAACTAAATACCTAGTTTCTTGAAGGCAAGAACTGCCAAGTTTTTTGTTTCTTTTTCTATTTGTATCTCAATTGTTTAGTACATAGTTTGGCAAACAATGCATGTTTAATCAATCAGTTATTTGTTCATTTATTTGATATTGTCCTTGCTCCCTCATTCTCCAATGTGATTTATACTTAGCTCTATTTATACTATATTCCTCCTATGGAATTGGAGTTCTTTGAGGAGCAGGATGCTTTGTGTCTGTCTTTATTATTCTAGCATGTAATACAGTATATTCTACATAGTAGGGACATAATTTCTATATAATTGACACCTAAAGGATTATAGAAATGAGGACAGAGCTAAAAATGATCTCTTACACTTCCATCCTTTATTTCTTATTAACGTTGCTAATCTTTAGACTTACCCAACAGCTTTACTGGAAACTTCAAGAAATTCTCTCACTAAACCAGTGTATCAGTTAATTCACAATTATCAAATCCTGGCCACTGTGCTAGGTGCTAAAAGGATGAAAATTCAATAAAGTAATCTGCACTGAAGTAGCTTATACTGTGATAGGGGACAAGTACATATATAAGTATACACAGAATACAAATAAAGAGAACAGATACAAATAAATACAAGGTTTTTAAACACAAGGTATTTTCAGAACAAGGGCATTAGCACTTCCTGGAGTATAATTGTACCTATAAAATATTTGCTTATTTCAAGAACTCCTATAGAAAGTCTTAATGACTAAAGATGCTCCCCATCACATATTTAATTTGGACTAAGCCTGGTAAGTGAAAATTAACAGAAAACACTCAATTACTTCTTAGGGAAAGAGTAAGAATGCTAAAGTATGTAGTGGTCTACTCTTTAGCAAAGAAAAGCAAATGACTGAATAACCTCTTGTATAGTCTCCAAATATCCAAATCATGGAACAGAAAGTGAAGTTACTATTAACAATAGTTGGAGATTAAAGCAAAGAGCTATTATTATCATCATCCCCATTCAATATTTTTTCTAAGAAAAAGGGTAGTCTAAACTAGTGAATTTCATATTTTTGGTAATTTTGGAGCACATAATTATTACTAGACCTGGAAGTTACCTCAGATGGACAAGGGCATGAGGAAAGGCTAATCACAGGTAGCCCAATCTCTACATTTGACTAAAGGATATAGGACACCTCTCTCTACTACAGGTCTACCTTGTTTTATTGTACTTCATTTCATTGCATTTTGAAGATAACTCATTTTTTAAAAAACAAACTGAAGGTTTGTGGCAACCCTGTGTCTAGCAGGTACTGTTTTTCTAATAGCATGTACTCTCATTGTATCTCTATATCACAGTTTGGTAATCCTTGCAATATTTCAAACTGTTTCATTATTATTATGTCTGATATGGTGGTGGTCTGTGATTCATGATTTTTAATATTGCTATTATTTTGGGGCAGTATGGGTTATTATCAATTGGACTAACTTAATGTCCCTGGGTCTCAGGAAATAGGAACGTTTGAGGAGAGTAAAAGAGACAGAGAATTGGCTGTTCATTGGAGCACTCAAAGCACATATAGCATTTATCAATTAAATTCAATGTTTTATGTAAATATAATAGCATTTTTAATCAATAAAGCATTTTTTTAAATTAGAGCATGTCATTTTTAAGGATATAATACTATTACACACTTTACAAGTAGACTATAGTCTAGTGTAAATATAACTTCTATATGCACCAGGAAACAAAAAAAAATTATGTGACTCACTTTATTGCCATATTCTCTGTATGGTAGTAGCTGGAAACAAAATTCACAATATCTTTAATATCTGTGAGGTGTATCTGTAGCTAAGTTAGTTATCATGCAAAATAATGGGAATTAAGCCATATCAGGAAAGACAGAATTCTGATAGCACTATTACATGCAGCTCTAACACAAATTGCTTAAACTATATGTTACACATGGAACATAATTCTTCTGAGAGTGCGGGATTTGGAGTTAGAAGAACTAAACTCGAATTCAAGTTCTTCTTCTCAGTATCTATATGACTTTGAGAAATTAAGCTGTTTAGACTCTGCTGTCCTTACTTGTGTCATCTGTAAACTGAAAATGATATATCAGATAAATTCTCAGTCCCATTCCAGCTCTAAGTTTATTACACTATAATTTTATGTTCCTGCTACTACTTTTTAAAAGCAAATTTATTTTAAGCAGATTTATAAAACATAATTATGGGATTTTTATTATTTTTAAATAAAAACAATCAATATGATTAAAAATGACTTATCAAAAAAGCTACATGTAAAATGTTATCTGATTTAAGTGCACATTTTCAAGAACACATTTAATGTGCAAAATGAAATACATCTGGAGACACCATTAGTTTGTTTTGGAGTTTGAAGTCAAATAGAAAACAAATCGTTCAGCTCCATTCTCAATGAATATACTGGTCTTCTGT
>JAQQSW010014342.1:0-12127 GCA_028646575.1 Pseudocheirus occidentalis | reverse complement strand
GAAAAAAAAGGAAGGAAGGAAGAAAAAGGAAGGAAGGAAGGAAGCAAGGAAGGAAGGAAGGAGGAGAGGGAGAGGGAGGGAAAGGAAGAGAGAAAGAGAGAGGGAGAGAAAGAAAGAAAGAAAGAAAGAAAGAAAGAAAGAAAGAAAGAAAGAAAGAAAGAAAGAAAGAAAGAAAGAAAGAAAGAGAAGAGAGAGGGAGAGGGAGAGGGAGAGGGAGGGGAAGAGAGAGAAAGAGAAAAAGAAAAAGAGAGGGAGGAAGGAAGGAAGGAAAGGAAGGGAAGGAGGGAGGGAGAGAGACAGAGAGAGAGGAAGGAAGGAAGAAAAAGAAAGAAAGAGAGAAAGATAGATCAAGGGAGAGAAGGTCAAGTAGCTAAGATTGTTTTAGGGAAGGGGGAGAAAAGATGAGAAGATAACCTCATAAATGAATTCTATACACGAAAGATTATTGTATAGAATACAATAGAGGGCTGGCTCGTTTTCACCTCCACTGAGAGTAAAACAGACAAAACAGAAATGTACATAAATCATCACCAGAGGGATTTATGAAGAGGGCCATAGCAGCAAGGTAGCTGATGAGGGCCATGGGTCATCCAGGGAGTACCTTTCCCAAATAGTTTTAATAATAGAATAAATAGCCACCTGGCCAGGACAGTTCAGGTCAGTGATTCTAATTAGTACCTACCTGCTCTCAGACATTGCATCTGAAGGAAATCGGGCAATGGGCCAAAAGGAAATTGAAATGCACTCTACCCCTCCTGTCTGTTCCCTTCTGCTCAGTTTTCATGGACTCCTGCAAGGACTCAGAACTGGCTTGAGTTTGAAATAATTTGTGTAATGGGATGCTTTGTCTCTGAATGCTTATGAATATGAGATGGATTTTTACCTGGTGAATTTGGGAAGTGGGGGAGGTCTGGCAATTTCAAAAGCAATTAATCGGGGCGGCTAGGTGGCGCAGTGAATAGAGCACCGGCCCTGGAGTCAGGAGTACCTGAGTTCAAATCTGACCTCAGACACTTAACACAAAAAACTAGCCGTGTGACCTTGGGCAAGTCACTTAACCCCAACTGCCCTCCAAAAAAAAAAAGCAAAAGCAATTAATCAATAAGCATTTATTAAGCACCTACTATATTCCAGGCTCTGTGTCAGCCTTTAAGGATACCAAGGGGGGAGGGGGGAAGCGAATCAGTCAAGGAAGCTGTAAGCAAACATAACATCCAGACTTTGATATGTGATGTTTGCTCTGTACCCCCCTTGTATTCTCCCAAGGGATTCCTTGACCATTTTGAAGGGTTTATATGGTTGTATTGTAAAGAACTGATTGGTTGATCCACTCACTTCTAGAGAAAACTGTATGTTAGCAGAATGAGATCAATAAAACAGGCAAATTATACCCTTATACAATTTAACTCAGCACCCCCCCTGAGCATGGCCATTCTACTTTCCCTGAAACTGGTCAAAAGCAGCAAGTACAGCCATTAGAAGTTTCTGGAGAAACTCATCCCCTGCCATTTTCCGATACTAGGAAGTTATCAGGCAATTAGCAAGAGAGGAGGAGGAATTGTCTGCCAGCCCATGAATTACCTTTCTTCAGGGCTTGAAGAGGTGGGAAAATAGCAGGAAAATAGCAGAAAATGTTAAAACCAGCCTCCTCCAAAATGTGCCGACTCTCTTGGGAAACTCTACTTGGGGAAAATGTTCAAAGTGGGGTATAAATTGTGAGATTCTGCTTTGCTTTTCACTATGGGCTCTAAAGAGCAATCATTTAGCTGCTGCTGTCTTGCTGTAACACACTATGAGAAACACTTATGCCATGGGATAGCTAATGGGGTCCTGTTTTTAAGACTGAATTTTGTGGGAAATTACATTTGAGCATTTGTACTTTGTTTTACATGGTGTCCTAAGGGGAAGAGTTCTGGGCCATGAAAAATCCTAGAGGTCTTCCAAACTAGAGCCATGCATGCGAAACTCACATCATGAGACCGGTTAGATATGAGAAAAGTTGTGTCTTATATAGGTGACACAGTGGATGAGCTCTGGTCCTGGAGCCAGGAAGACTCCTCTTATTGAGTTCAAATGTGATTTCAGATACTTACTAGCTGTGTGACCCTGGGTGAGTCACTTAACCCTGTTTGCCTCAGGTTCCTCATGTGTAAAACGAGCTGGAGAAGGAAATAGCAAAGCTCTCTGGTATCTTTGCCAAAAAGAAATCCTGAATGGGGTCAGGAAGAGTCAGACATGACTGAAACAACTGAACAACAGCAACAAAGAGCTAGTAACATAAAGGTAAGGTTTAGCATAATGGATAGAAAACTGGCCTCATGATCAGTAAGCAAGACCTGGTTTCAGGGCCAGTTTCTGGCAGGTACTAACTGAAAGACCACTTTTAGTGCCCCTAGACAATTCCTGAAGTCTATATATTGCAAAGCAGGGTGCTAATAGACCTTAATAAAAGGAGTTTCCTAAGAGTTCTCTCTCCCAATGAAATCACAGGTCTAGGAGGAAAAATTGGGGGATATGGCATTAGAGAAAGAAATAAGAGATCATTTTGTACCCCAGAGACAGATAATGTGGGGGACTGAGAAAGGGGGAGTTCAGAACCAGTAGCTTGGTCAATGAACATTTATTAAACGCATACTATATGACTGGCACTGTACTAAGTAAAAAAAAAAAAAAGCAGAAGACAATCCCTGCCCTCAAGGAGGTCACAAGCTAATGGGAGAGACAACATATAAACAATATATACAAATGAGCTGGACATAAGATAAGTAGGAAATCATCAACAGAGGAAAAGCACTAGAATTAAGAGGGGTTGGGAAAGGCTTCCAAGACTGAATTCTCGTTGAGACATAAAGGAAGCCAAGGAGACCAAGAGGCAGAGACGAGAAGGAGTGTTCCAGGTGTGGGTGGACAGCCAGACAAAATACCTGGAGCTGAGAACTGGAGCGTCTTGTTTGTGGAAAAGCCAGGAGACCATTGTCACCGGATGGGAAAGTCTAGAGAAGAAATACCAATGTCTTTGCAAATGTTCTTAAGAGAGCAGGAGGGTCTGAGTACTTGAAAATGTTGAAAAGGACAATCAGAAGCTTCTGGGATGTTATGGATTATGTTTATCGATATGGATAAGGAATCTGAAGGCTTTGGTTGTGTTTGTCCTTCTTTTTTGAGGAGGATCACAGCATCAGGGAAACGACGACATGACTTGCAGTTGACTTGGATTTGAGTGAGGGAGGGTTGAATTGGAAGGCTATGCATTAGAGAAATTTAACTTGAAGCCATCCACCCATGCAGTGGGATTGTTCAAGGACCCTGTTTCCTTATGCTATGTGGGTTGTTTTGTTTGTTTGTTTAACCAGACTTGTGATTTCATTGGTATACAGAACTCCCAATAAGGCAAATTTGTCTTTTGGTCACCTTTTCTGCAACTTAACAGTTTCAGACAGTTGCTTGGAGCCCTGAGGAATTGAGATGTGACCAGGGTCACACGGCCAATATAGATCAGAGATGGGATTTGAACACAAGTCCTCTTAGCTCTGAAGTCTGCCCTTTATTTTCTACACTGTCTCTTAGGAGAACATGAGTATAAATGTTAAATGTGCCAGATGAGAGAGAGAGAGAGAGAAAGGCTGGAAAAACTATGCCCCTCACATAGAGAAACAGACTGGCTGTGAAATGTTTGGGGGTTTTTTTGCTTTTGTTTTTTGAAGGGCAGGACAACTGGGGTTAAATAACTTGCCCTTGGCTGTGAAATGTTCAACCAAAAGTAAGTATAAATGGCTGAGCATGCTTGGAGAAGAGAAGTTATAATGATCACATAATGCAACAAAGACAAAATGGACAGAAATTGCATCTTCCTCTATCCCCTTAAAGGCAATTGTGACTGAGTCTGGGGGATGACTCCACCATTTGTCTCTAATCACTGAAAGCAGGTTATTTTTGGAGGAATGTGGTTGCTGGCGCTTTTTCACTATTCAAATGACCTGGAAAGTTGTATCCTTTAGGAGAATACAAATATTTTGAGGGAAGACACTATCATGTTTTTATTTATATATTCTCAGTATCTAGCACAGTGCCTTGCACACAGTAGGCCCTTAGAAAGTGTTTATTCACTTGAATTTAAATGGTGGAAATCCCTTAGAGAAACATTTATAGGATAAGTCAACAAGTCACCTGGCATTTGTTAAATACTTTTTATGCATCAGGCACTATGCTAAGCCTAAGAACACAGAGACAAAGCAGAAAGATAGACAGTTCTTGACATCAAGAAGTTTACAATCTAATATAACATGAAGATAACACTGAGGAAGCAGGAAACTTGGGAGGTGGGGGGATTGGAGAGGGAGAAGGTAGAATGAAGACTTGACTGATCTGGGCACTTTCCTTAAAATGGAGGATCTGGTAGGAACTGACTAATCAGAGAGCTACTATGGCATGGTGGGAAAAGAGTAGAGAGTCAAAAATGGAGTTTGGAGAGAATGAAAATGTGTTTGATCTGGACAATTTTCTGAAAATAAAGATTGTGATAGAAATCAACCAATCAGAGGGAGAACCACAAGAAGGGAATAAACTTCTGGAATAAGAAGGCCAGGGACAGAGTGAATTTCCAGGGTGAAGAGGCTGTTGCGGCATGGAGGATAAAGTCCAAACAGATAGGAGAGGAGCCTGGAGAGGAACAAAGAGAATGAGAAATAATATGGCATCATGGGTCTTTATACCTATAACACTGGGAATCCTTCTCTTCTATTTATTCATGAAAGTTTCTGTCTCTTCAAAAATTGTCCATTGAAGGTGGGTAGGTGGCTCAGTGAATAGAGGGGTCAGGAGGACCTGAGTTCAAATCTGGCCTCAGACACTTAACAATTACTAGCTGTGTGACCTTGGGCAAATCACTAAACCCCAACTGCCCTGCCTTCCCCTCTGCAAAAATGCAAAATAAAATAAAATAAAAATTTTCCATTTGGGTCAGGAGTTTGAGAACTCTCATGTTTCATGATGTTTCACCTGAGAATGTAGGGGTTAGGTCAAAAATGTTTGCCTGGAGTCATGTTTATTAGCTCTGTGACCTTGGGTAAATCACTTCAGTTTCTTCAACCTTAACTTCCTCATATAAAAAAACTGAAATAATAATAGTATATTCTGCTTCACAGGGTTGTCATGAGGATCAAATGAACTAATGTATACAGGTACACATATACACAGATGTATAGATAGGTTGATATACACATGGAGCTTTATAGATCTTTAAGTGCTATGTAAGTTTTAATTTGTTACTACTATCTCTGCTACTACTACTACTACTACTACTACTACTACTACTACTACTACTACTACTACTATTACTACTGCTACTACTATTGCTACTACCACCACCACTACTACTATAATTCTACTACCACCAGCACTACCACTACTATTAACCACTGCCATCACCACCATTACCACTATTGCTACTATTACTACTACCACCACTATCACCACCCCTATCACTACCATGATCTGTGGGGAGATAGAGATCTTCCACATTTGATCATAATGGTGGTGAAAGTAGCCACTGGGGTTTAGGCTGATTTATTACTGCTCCTTATAGAGACCACAATCTGCTATATCCCTTTCTACATTGTGAGGAGAAGTAAGCCCCTCACCATGAATTGATTGACATTTAAGGCCAAGTGCTGCCCAAATAAGAACCTTTGATTCTTTTGAAAAGTAAGCTTTGGGAAAGAAAAGCAACACAGTTACTATGTAATGTAACTTTCAAAAAATAGATAAGTGTGATATTTTGGGGTAGAAACAAGAACAGCAGATGTATGCATAGCAGACAAAATGAGAAAAGGATAAAGATATTCAAGATGTTGTTACTTAAAAAAAACTTAGCACTGAAGCTCCCCAAATGAAGAGAGAAACTTCAGAGAAGAAAGGGGAACCTCTTTAATGTGTGAATGACCAAGTGGGAGAAAATTAAAGGCACCATTGAAATCTTGCATCCAAAGGGGAAGTTTGGGACTGGAAGCAAAAAGGAAACAGGGAAGAATCATTTTGAGAGGAGGGAAATAAGGCTTAAAGATTGGCTGGCATTTCTATGAGCATAGTTTATTGTGCATTGGGCTGGTTGCATCTGCATCCTGCCTTTGTTCTCTTTAGTATCCAGAACCACAAGGATATTTTATTGAATGCACCATGAAGCCATGGGCTCATCTGAATAAAATTTAAGATTAATGGGATAATCAATCTTTAAGGTGGAAATTGGGACCAATTTATCTCAGCCTCTCATTTCACCATCAAAACTCGAACTGCTTTTTCTCTCTCCTCATTTTTCTTCCCTCTGCCCCTCGTCATCCTCCTATTGCTAATTTTCCCCATTTGAAAATTCTGTCATCTCTATTGTCCCACTCTCTAAATAGCCATTCATTCATTTAATAAACATTTATTAAGTGTCTAATGCTCACAAGGCACTGCGCAAGGTGCTGGGGAATCTAAAAACCAAAAATTCCAAAAGTCCCTAGGGGAAAGAGTAGCAGTGGGGTGGAGTAAGAGGGAGAGGTGAGGGGACAGGGATAGGAAATTTGGTTCAAGAATAGGGATGAAAGAGAAAGCTGAACAGGAAATTCCAGAATATGAGGCAGTAGATTACTCCAGAGGCTTTGGGCATTTGTAGGTAAATCCATTTAAATCAATAAAAGAAAGAGAGTGAGAGAGACAGAGACAGAAAGTCAGAGAGAGAGACAGAGATAAAAACAAAGAGACAGGTAGAGACAAAGACACACAGATAGACAGACAGACAAAGAAAGGGATGGAGGGAAGGAGAGGGAGAGAGAGAGAGAGAGAGAGAGAGAGAGAGAGGTGAATATATGTATACATGCATACCCCTACACAACCAACTGTCTAATAAACATTTCCCACTAAATGTCCTATAGGCATCTCAAAGTAAAAAATTCATCCCTCTTCCCAACTTCCCTTTGTTGCCAACCTTTGAGTTCAAGCTTTCCCTTTTAGTCTTATTACACATTATTCTCCGTGATGAATTCTATGTTGCTGTTTCTAGAAGACCCCATTCTGCTTCCATATCTGTTCCTTTGCAGAGGCAACCCTCCATGCCTGGAATTCACGCCTTCCTTACTTCTCCCTCTTAGACTCAGTTTCTTTCACAGTTTATCTCTGACATTTTCCAACTCAGCAGCCATCTCCATGAATTACTTCACATTTACATATGCTATGTTCATTTCTCTGTATTGTATTGTTTCCTTAAAAATGACTGTTTTGCTTCTGTTTGGGTATGCCCAGCATGCATCACAGTCTAGTTACACAGCAGACACTCAAGGACTTGTGGATTGATGACATGGGCCTCTGCAAGGTCCTGGGGTGGTTGGGTTCAATGAGCCACCTTCATTGTCATCACACATCTTACAGTCTAGTAAGCTGATGGTACAAATGCATGGTAATGATAAGATGTAATATATGAGATGTGGATTTGAAATGTGGCCCCCAAAAGTACCATGTTGTGGTTCAAGAGGGAAGGCCATTATCAACTGGGCATTTTGGAAAACCATCATAGACAGAATTTGAAAGAGATTTTAGAGGCAATTAAACACAACTTCCTCCCTTTACAAATGAGGAAACGGAGACAGAGAAAGCTCAAGCAACTTGCCAAGGGTCACACAGCTAGGAATAGAGGCAGCACTGGAACCCAGGTCTTCCTGCCCTCCAGGACAGCTCTCTATCTCCCAAGCCAACTAGCTCCATCTAGGGATTTATGGAGGAAGCTATATTTGGGTTGCAAAAACACGAATAGTCCTATTCAACCAATGAGCGAACATTTTATTGAGTACCCACTGTGGGCAGGGTTCTCTGCTAGATGCTGGGAAAGGTACAAAGAAGAAAAATAGCATATTCCCTGCCTTAAGGAGCATAACAATCTCTACCAGAGGAAATAAACCATTTAAAATTATTTTGTCAGGGTGAGTCCTTCCTCCACCCATTCAAATCACAACCCTGCTATGATTTAGCAGAAAGTCTCCAGAAATTGTCTTGGTTAAATAATTTCATTATACGCATCTAGGAGAAGGAAATGGCAAACCACCACAACAGCTTTGCCAAGAAATCCGGCAAAATGGGGTCACAAAGAGACGGACACAACTGAACAGCAGCAAGTTCATTATCTTGTCTACCAGCCAATCTAATCCAATCCAATCTAAAATAGTTAATAAATTCTCTGTATATACCTCATATGTGCCCAGTCAGTCATATGTTGTTTCCACCATTAAAGTGTATTTTCCTTGAGGTTAAGGGCTGTGTTTGGAATTTGTTACTGTCATTGTGGTTGGTGCCTTTCCCTGTGGCCCTGGTGCTTAGCACAGTGCACATAGTCATAAAGGCCAGTTCATTAACTACCAGCCGTCAGTCCTGGTACTAGGAAAAGACAAAATGCTCTGTGCCTTCTCCTAAGCAGCTTATAATTGAATGGACAGGGAGGGGATACTTCATATAAATAGGTAAATGTAATGATGATAACTTGAGGAGGTAGAATGAGAAAACTTGAGCAACAAAGGAGATTGGGGAATAGCACATAAGCTAAACTTCAAAGATGGAGGTGAGGAAGGAGAGCATTCCCTCCAAGCATGGGGGGCAGCCTATACAGAGGGTTAAAAGTAGCAAAGAAGCCAATTCAGCTGAATGTAGAGTGGATGAAGTGGAGTAGCAGACTGAATTTAGCTAACTAAACCCTAAGGTGACAGACGTAGTCCATGACCAGGTCCATGTTGAATCCTTTCCAGTTGAGTGGACCCTGCTTGCACCCATTCTCCCCTGCTTTGGCCGTTTATAAGACCAGGTTCACCTCCAGGCCACTCTGAAGCAGATACAATCATTCCAGGGCAGACCATCGTAAGTCCAGAGGAAAGATACAAAATCCCTTGAAAAGCAGAGAGAGATTACTTGTGTTAAGGAGAAAGGGAATCAGTTACTTCCAGGGCTTTGAAGGACGCGTATCAGCTGACTCGAAGGACGTATCAGCTGACTCAAAAGATGGGAAATGAGGGGTGAGGAGTCTATTCTAAGCAGAGATGTGCTGGAGCCAGCTCAAACCAGCTCTGGTTAAATTTTCAGTGTGTTTGCACTTTAGAAATTAAGGCTTGATTTATCGTTCTGTTGATTGTCTAGACTTAAGAAAATGTTGGAGAAAATGTTAATATGGCAGATTAAGTTTAAAAGTGGGTCATGCAACTAGGCATTAAACCTTTACCAGAGAATCCCAGGTCAGAGAGGACACTGAAGTCCATAAAGGGCAAGTGACTTATCCAAAGTCACCCATCTCTCAAAGGATTTGAGTCCTCAACAGTAAGTGAAATCATCTAATGAAACAGGAAATACTTTAAGCTACTCAGCTTTGTTTTCTGAAAATGAATCTGACCACAAAGAGTTTAGATGACTAGGTAGAGTTCCACAGAATGGAATTTCTGACAAACCAAATCCTTGGTTTCAAACTACTGAATGAAGCAGCAGAGAACTCAGATTCGCTAAGAGTTAAGGCAAGATTCCTCTTTTAAGGAAGAGTGCTCTGCTGTCTATTAAGTCCTTAGGTATCGAAGGCGATTATGCAGAGGGTTCCCTGTTAAATCAGGCCCTCTCCGAACACAACAGGTTTTTTAATAGGTTCATTTTAAATCAGTGTCCCTGGGAAAACAAAAATACTAATAAGATTATGAATAACACATACTTAAATGTGACCCCACATCCCAGGAGCCCCAAACAGAGAATGATTAAGGGCAAGTTGCAAGGGCAGACATTACAAGGGGAAAGGATGGGATCAGGACACCCAAGTGGGCCAGGGCTGCTGGCAAGAAAACCTGCTGGTTCTCTGGGAGTGCCTGCTATCTCCCTTTGAATCAACGGGGGTACTTGGGAAGGGCTGGTAAAGAAAGAGGCGCTACCAGCCCAGGGACGGGTGACTAGCTTTCAAACCCCTTCCATTTGCTGCTCATTATAAAGAGACTCGGAAGCCCTCCTCTCCCCTGTAGCTACAGAGCTTCTGTTCCTGCTTGCATTTCATTATCCCATCAATCATTCAGCCTCTGGGACAACACGGCACCAGTTTTGTTTTACACATGATCATAAGAAGGAAAAAAAAAAAGAGGAGAGAATCCATTTCACAATGACTAGCTCTAATCCAAGAGTTCTGGGGCCCTTTGATGGGTCATATTTGCGTAAAAGGAAACCTTTGAAAGGTAGAGATCTTCTTCATGTTAATCACAGAGCATTTGAAAAGCTGCAATGTTGCTCTCTCCCTGCAGTTAGATCATCACCGCCCATGTTTGGGGCTGAGAATATAGGGGATGGGGGAAGGGAGAGGCACCTGGGAAGAGAGGGTCAGGGAATAAAGTTGTGCGGCTTTGATAATAAAGCACTTTTAAATACGCACTTTGGGGCTTACTTCCTTGATGGAGAAGAGGATGGAATAAAAGGGAAGAAACAACAATTGGTTAAAAAGAGAATTGCAAGATGATAGACCTGGGAATAAAGGACTTTTTTTTTTACAGGTTCCTGTAGAATGGTGTTCTCCTCACCCCACCCCCACTACCATCCTCGCCAGCCCCAAAGAGGATGCATGCTGGTAATCAATCAACAGGCGTTTATTAACCGCCTATTGCATGCTGGGTGTTAATGCCACATAGACAATAGTAGCTAGCATTTCCATGTGCCAAGCACTGCCCTGAGCGCTTTACAATTATTATCTCATTTGGTCCTCACAACAATTCTAGGAGGTAGGGGCTATTATTATTCACATTTTACAGATGAGAAACCCAAGATAAGTTAATTGACTTGCCCAGGATCACACTGCTGATCTGAGGCAAGATTTTAACTCAGGTCTTCTGTTTGTGGGCCCAGCTCTCTACCAAGTGTACCACCTAGACATGATCTTTCTGTCTCCATTTCTGTCTCTCTCCCTCTCTCTCTTTCCTCTCCCTCTTTTTCTTTCTTTTCCTCCTCCTGCTGACTTTGTCTCCCCCTCTTCCCCTCCCTCTCTTCCCCTCCCCTCTTTCTCCTCTTCTTCCTTCCCCCTCCCCTCCCCCTCCCTCTCTCTTCTTCCTCTCTTCTTCTTCCCTCATTCCTGATATTTAAGCTAACACAATATTTATATAAGTTCTTTCAGCTGTCTCTGTATAAGGAGGGAGTTTGGATTAAAGGATCTCTCTGATAATTTCCAGGTCTGTCAGTCTATTGTCTGGATCTGGGAGGGGACAAGGCAAGTGGCTCTGTGACAAGGTGCAGACACTCTTGCTGCCTCTAGTGATGACAGATCATCGCCTCCACTATGCAGGCTATGAGAGGTGTCATTTCCTTGATGCTGGTCATTGGTAGAGGAGGTAATTGGAAGTCATACCCTGACTCATGGAGGACAGAGCAGAATTTAAGGGTGTAGACTAGAGAATAAAGATTGAGTGGTTTGTTCAAGAGATCTGGTAAAAGCTGAGGGAGTCTGAATTAGTCATGCCCATGTCAATTGGACATGAGACAAGGCACACACCAGTGGGAGTTTGTTGTTCAAGGGCAAATGCTCAGGTGGCTTAAGGATCCATTTCAGGACTTTGGATTATGGCCCTGTGAAGTTTACCTTGTATCCTTGGGAAAGCTCCATTTACAGAGCACAGGAGTGATTCACTGTCAGCATCCAAAGACAGGTCCCCTTAGTCTGTTGAAAATGAAGGCTATGAAAGGTCTTAATGCCAGTTTTCACTGAAGGATTAGGCATCTGGGGATACATGATGACAAGTCTCTAGGAGATGGAGAGCTCAAACTCAATAAATCCATTACACAACTCAACATCTTTTGCCCCAAAACTCCCTTTTTCCAAACTTTCATATCACCATGTTGAATGCCCCACTATCTTCCTATTCATCCAGGTCCATGACCTCAATGTCATCATGAACTCTCCAATCACACTCACCACACATAACCCAGGGGCTACCAAGTCTTGTCATTTCTGCCTTTACTACACCTCTCATATATACTCTTTTCACTTGAAAAGCCTGTCCCCTAGTACAGCCCTGCCAACCCCCCCATCCCACATCACCTCACACCTGAACTGATTTCAAACCTTGGTTGGTGTCCCCACCTCAAATTTCTCCCTGGTCTA
>JAQQSW010014341.1:0-12128 GCA_028646575.1 Pseudocheirus occidentalis | reverse complement strand
GGCTCTTCTCAGCAATGCAAGGTTATAAGAGAACTCCAAAAGACTCATGATGGAAAGAGATATCTACATCCAGAGAAAGAGCTACAGACTCTGAATGTAGATTGAAGCAAACTACCTGTTCTCTTTCTTTTTCTTGTTTGGTTTTTGTTTCCTCTTTCCCATTGTTCATTCCATTGGTTATAATCCCTCTTTACAACCTGACTAATGTCTAATGTGAAAGTATTTGCAGATCCTATACTTGATTTCATGCTGCCATGGGAGGTTGGGGGGAGGAGAGGGAAGGGGAAAAAATTTGAAACTCAAGGGATTGTGGAAGTGAATCTTGTGAACTAAAAGTAAACAAACAAATTAATAAAGACAAAAAAACCCTAACTCTTCCTATCTGAGTAAGAGGTCAGACCAAATGACCAGTTTTGTGTTTTCCAGTTCTAAATACAACACTGATAATTGTATGTATGTATGTATATATATACACACACACACACACAGTCCGTATCTATCATTTCACTTATATAATTTCACTCCACTCTGTCAGTGGAGATTTATTTTCCTGCATAATGCAATCAGAACCAAGGATAGTAGTCTCTCTCTGCCTCCTTTCCTTCTGTGAGACCTCTTGGCAAAAACAGACAAAACAAAACATCCAATTCTCCCTCCTTCTTGGTCCTACCTCTTGGTGTCCTTCTCAGAGGTAAAGGAATAATAAGGAAACATCTTTAATAGCACATTAAATAAGAGAAACTGATTCATATTTTCTTTTTTTTTAAGGTTATTTTTTTCCTTTTTCTTTTTTTTTTTTGCAAGAGTCCTAAAAAGTACATGCATGCAGCAGTAAAACTATAAAGGGTTTCATCTGGGCCTTCTAGAGGGATTTGTTTTACAGAAAATGCTATTATTTGTCTGACAGATCCAACTGTTACACTTCTTCATGGCCAAAGTGGCATTAGCCTTGTCCCGGTTAATTGTTGTGCATATGTGAAGTAGATGATAACTGATTGCAAGAGCTGAACTGTATCTTAGTGATAACTGGTAAAAGTAAGAGTATAAATCTCTTGCTACCCTTTGTTCCATCTACAACATATTCTACTAACAAGACCTCACCCATCTAATCCAGTGAGGTTTTTTAGGAATTTTTTTGGTTTGAGTTTTTTTTTAAGCCCTTCTTCTTTTTCCTGCCCCTTACCCACCATTTTTTGTTAACAGGAATTCATATTTGGTGTGGCTTAACTATTTCAGAAGGTCATCAGATTAACTGTCAGACTGCTTCCCTGAAACATTTTTTGTGCTACTGTTTTAAAAAATATAATAATTTAAAAAACTGTTGGCATCAATAAAAATGTCAATGTGAAAAAAATAATAACCAACTCCCAGTGAAGAAACAACCTCTTCCAAACAGTTCAATAACTGTTCTACAATATACAGTGTTAGACAGCTGCCTAGGGCATTGAGAAGTTAAGTAACTTGCCCAGGATCACACAGCTAAGATGTGTTAGAGGCAGAACTTGAACCCAGGTCTTCAGATCAATTAATCAATCAGTGCTTATTATGGTTGAGGACTGTGCTACATGCTAGAAAACTATCCAATACTCCATGATGATTCTTAATTATAAATACCTCATGATTTTATTTAATTCTTTTAACTTTTTGCAACTTTCTTTTCATTTTCTCATTTATCCTACCAATGACCTTACAAGGTAGGCTATGCAAAAATGTTATCTATTTTATGTATGAAGAAATTGTCTTACATATATTTTAGCAATGTTCTTAATTTTAATTAATTTTTTTACTAATGACTTTTGCTTTTACATCTCATTCATTTCCAAATATATCTTGCCTCACTGGCTCATAATCAGTGAGACATCTCTTGTTTAAAATAAAGATTTTTTTAAAAAGAGTAACAAAGGCAGTTCAGCAAAATTAATGTTTGACATTATAGGTACCATCATCCTATAATCATTGCAACGAAGGGAAGAAAATAATACATTCTTTCAACTCTTCTCCATGGCCAAACTTTGTCATTATTACACAACATTCTATTTGGTAGGTCTTAAAGATTTTAAATGACTCATGTTAGTTACAATTAGCTAGTGGTAAAACTGGGACCAAGACCTCTGCTAAGAAAATTCAGAATAACAAATTTCACAGCACCTAAGGACAGTCTCTTTAACAACTGAGAAGTAAACTGCTAGGAATGAGAATGGTACCATCCAGGGCAAGGAAGACACAGGGAAGTTTAGGGGAAAGTTCTTAGGAGACAGAGTAAGAAGGATTTGCTTCTGAATATGAATGAAAAAACATGAATCCCAACATTTCTTTTGAGTGAGATTTCAGGAAAAGAACAGAAATCCTTACTTCAATTCTTTAAAAATCCCTGATTTCATTGGCCTAGGACTCCCTCCACCAAAACCAATAACTCCTCCATAAATGGTTTCACAGAAGTGTAGTGGCCAAAAAAGAGTCATCACCTGGTGACTGGTCCTCTAGTGATAAACCTCTCCAAACCTAAAAAGGCAAGTCCTTAGATAACAGACATATAATCAGTCCCTGGGTCTATACTCTTACCTAGCATGTCCTTTAAGAATCCACAATCACTCCTAATTAGGAGGAAGCATTGGTGTAGAACTACAATGAAGGTGGAAATAATACTCAGCAAATATTTAAGAGGGGTAACTGCAAAGAATTTCACATAGTCTGCAACTCACATGATGACCAAGACCCACCAACCTCAAACTCTCCCCAAAGAAAAGTCAATAGCCTATTCAGGAAACTGGAAAAAGTCATTTCAAGAAACGTAAACCAACTACATTAAAGTCTTCTCCTTGGGCTTCTGAAAGAAAAATTTACTAACAGGAGAAAATTATGATCCTAAATATGGTCAGGATCGGGGGGAGGGGGGAAAGCACTAAATGAAACAAGCAGATTCTGACCTATCTAGAACAGAGCAGTGTGATGAAAAGCAGTAAGACTAGGAGAGATGACAAAGCTTTGACTACTGGAGTAAGTAGTCCAGCCCCTAAACAGAACTTCTGCCAAGGTCAGACTTGAATTTGCTGGCCTAAATTGACCATCTTCTATACTGGTCCCCTAATTGTGAGGGTAGTACAATGCAACACAATTACTCAGCAGTTGCTATGTTACACTCCAGTAGCAGGTATAGTCCTACCAACTGGAATACTGAGATATGGGCATGCTTTTCTACACTCTTGTCCATGCAAATTAACCCCTCAGAATTAAAGAGATATGGTCTGATATCTCCAGCCCTGAAGAGCCTCAAATGATCTTCTGGGCCTGGAGTGAATTTTGACATGTCAGAGAACAGTCAGCACTCCCTTTAACTCCTAGAAACCATATCCTTTCCCCAATTCCTTGAAAGGAGCGAGCCAAAAGAATCCTAAGATGAGCTAACTGGCTTGGGAAGAAGACAAGTATTAAGGAGGACTAAGAGAGAACAGATACCACTTGCCCATTTTAACCCTATGCTCCCACACTGGGTTTTTCCCTCTCCTGGTCTTTCCTTCTCTTTCTTAAGATTGCCAAAATAATTTGTTCTAAAGAGCGACAGGTTTATAGGTTAGCCGACACCTTCACTCTGTGGAATTTTAATTAACTTCTCCCATGTCAGTATGCTAAAAAATGGGGTCTCCATTCTCTGGGATCAGCAGTGTGTTTCAGGCCCTGCTATATCAGCCGTCAAATTGAAGAATTAATGACGTGGCTAATCGACTCTAATTCTTTGGAAAAAAAAAACTGAAAGGAAGCTGTGGAAAGTATCAGGAGGGAAGGTAAAGACTCTGTAGAATGAGGAGGAGGAGGTTAGAGGGGGATGGGGAAGGAGAGATTCATTCTTATAAAAAAGAGTAACTCTAACCCAGGTTTAGAGAGTAGCAATCTCTGCAGTCTTACCATCTACCACATGGTGGGGGGTGGGGAGAGAAACATGCTAGGTAAATATTGTGACAGAGCAAGTGTGGAAGAGCTTGTGGTCCCTGCTGGGGAGAAGGGGTACTGGGGGCCAACTCACTGAGCCCAAGGGGCCTAGGAAAGGAGGTGCTAAGGTGACTACAAAGCCCACCTGTTCAAAGGCTATGCTGAAGAGACTCAATCTAGCCTAAGGGAAGGGACAAATCCAACAAAGATCTTAGCTTCAGAAGCTTAGGTCACTTAATGCCACAACTGCTGATGATCTTAACCCCTACAGACATATTCCAGGATTAGAGCTTCAGAGCTTTAGGAATCTTATCTGCGCTCAGTCTATAAACTTCTTCTCTACAGTGGTTCTCTTCCCAGGGGGAAAAACCCTAGATATATACTAGAGCCTCAATAGCTCATATCTTCCCTCTTCTGTACCAACATTAGACTAGTACTTCAGACTGCTGAGACTAGCACAAGGGTAGCGAGTGAATGCCATATTTCAAAAATAGTAAGTCTTCCTGCTAAACTCTTCTCAGCGAGGTCCCCAAAGGAAAATCTGATCTTCTAGTTGTACCACACCATTAGGATCTTTGCCTTGAGGATCTAGTCAAGAGATACTTGGGGAAGAGAGTTCTCTGAAGGCCATCTTAAGCCCAGATCAGGCTAAGATATTGATTCACTTAAGCTGCCTAGGATCAACCAGGGAGACTTTGAAACTCTCAAAGGAGAGCTGTTCAATGCAGACACAATTTATCCCAAGCTGCCTTTTTCACAGAAAAAAAAGACATAAGCCTCATAGGACAAGACTTTCCAAAAAATGTGCAATGTTTACCTGAGTAAAGGACTGATGGCGATGGACCAGACTCGGTCTTCAGTCTGTATGGTGTGTAAGCACTGCCCCAGCTGGCTCGAGGATAGAGACCACACCTAAAAACATAAGAGAGTGACTGCTCTCATTGCCACTGCCTGGAATCAGGGGAAGACATCAGGGAATAGGAAAACAACTGCAAGGGATTCTCTTGATCCTCCAAAAAAACTTACAACTCAAGACATGGAGGCCATCTCCAATTGTTCTGATCTACATCTTGCCACTGGACCCAGATGGCTCCAGAGGAGAGAGTGAAGCTGGTGACTTTGCACAGCCCTGCCTCACATAAATCCAATTCACTTTCAAGGCATGACATCACTTTCCCGATGTCATGATCCTCTTCAGAGAAGGAAGAACAAAGGACAACAATAACTCAGAACATAGGATGAAGATTGCAAATGTCCTTAACCAACCCCACCCCCAGCTTCAAGCACTTCTACCACAAAAGTTCTAATTCCCAGGCAGAGGCTATACTTTTGCTCCTACATTTCCACCAAACAAACCACATTTTCTAGACAGTTTGTTTATCACCAGGGTGTAAGCACCTCAATGATTTAAACTTAACTATAGTTCCAAACAGGTAGCAAGAGGGCATTGACCATTCTCACTCTACTCAAAATTTGTGAATTTCCCTTCTACTACTCCTCATTATAATTTTAACTTACAAAGAGAAAAATAAAAACAGACAAATAGAAGGATAAAAATAAAGACAGGCAGAATTCAAAGCTGGGAAGGTAGTCATGTTTATTGTTTATTTGTTGATAACGCCTAGGATTCAATGCTATTCATGTCAGCAGGGAATTTAGCACCTAGACTCACCAAAAGCAACAGAGAAGCTTAACTCTTTTAAGATTCCATATCTCCCACAGGTTAAAAATATTGCTTGGAGCACACTATCTGGTCCCTATCAGCAAGGAATGTACATTAGCAGCTACTCTGAGCTTAACACTAATCAACACTCACAGAGCCCTCTCAGGATTCAATGCATTTAAAGGTTTCCCATTAAGCACAGGGCTACTCATCCCCAACCCCAACCCCCAATCTCAGAAACGATACACCCAAGAACATAAGCTTCTACCCAAACAGAAGGGAAAACCACAAATGAACAGAGCTGTCCCCACGCATCAGACAAGAAGGAATCCCAAGGTAAGAATATGAACCAAGTGACCTCTCAGCATCTCAAATGGAGAAAAAGCTAAACTCAATCAGGACCTTAAATGAAAGAATAAAAAGAAAACATTCTTTGAGGTTTGTGAGTAGAAGTGGTAACAGAGATGATCCTTGTCTTTTTAAGGTCACATAACATCTCCTCCATGCTAGGACAGGAAAATATTTCTTAAAGAGATTTTTTTTAGGGGAAAGGGAGAGATAGAGAAATCTAACCTAGGGAAGAAGAAACAATAAATAATACATACTGTACCTAATCATCCTTTCTCCACTCTGTGTCCTGCCTGATCTATCTATAGTCACTCTCACTTCTGTAGTAATTATACTCTACTCTCCATTTCAAGTAGATCCAATATTCGAAATGTAGCCATACTATTCCTATTACTTCTCTATGGGTGTGAAGGCTATGCAGTCAGCTTTGAAATGTCATTGCTTCAGTGATGCTAGACAGGATAACTACTACCAAAGAGAAATGGTCCCCAAGGAGATAGAGCCCAAACTTATATGGAGATCCTCAAAGAGACACCATGGTGCAGGTAAAAGAATGACAGATACAGGGACAGAAAACCAAGTTCAAAATCTCAGGTCTGTCACTTACTACTCATGTGACATTGGGCAAATCATTTAACCTCTTTGCAACTCAGTTTTCTTAGATATAAAGTCAGGAAGTTCCACTGGATGGCCTCTAAAATCTCCTTCAGCTCTAAATCTATAGCCCCATTGCTTTTTTTCAAATAACATATGAAAAATGTCAATCATTTTACAAGTTCTTCAGTCATCCTTATTCATCCAGTTCTCATCTTTTTCAATGAGATAAACAAGATAAATAATAAAAATGAGGAGAAATTATCACTAAGTAATAAATTTCCAAGCCTACAAGGGTAGGATTAGCCATTAAAAAGGTTAAAGTACTCCCTAGTTTCTGAACTTCTTTAATCCAAGGAAGACTGACCTGGACTGCAAAAGTAACTCTGATATCCTAGTACCACTTATGAAAAAGCCGAGAGAAAATGTCCCTTCCAGTGTATTCTGAACTGCACCACCACCTAAGGAATGTGAGTGAATGTCATAGTCTTTGGAGGAGAGAAGATAAGACTACCACATCTCTAACACTTTCACCCTTGCTTAAGCTTGAAGAAGCAACCCCTTACTTAGCAGCATAAGTGGTCTGACTTTGTTCTTTGCAACACACAAATATCAGGGTCCTAACCTTGACACATTCTCTGGATGGAACCTTCCTATGTTAGTGCATCTTAGCAAAAGAATCAGCCCACATTAATAAATAAGCCTAAAATTAGGGATGAAAAAAGGTACCTCTTCTTTTTCAGGTTTCAGTTGCCAACAAAGACATTACAGCAACCTGACAAGATTTTCTTCTTCTCTCTTCTATGAAACATCCCTCTTCCATAAAAAAGGGGCAACTGCATTTTTCTAGGAGACTCCAGGGAGATAAAGAATAACCACATAAATATTTCTGAGTTATTAAAGACTTTAAAAAGGAATAAGAAGCCTATTGGGATGGTTGTAAAAGTAGAGATCTTACCATGTGATAGACAGACAGACAGATAAAAGTAAGCATTCATTAAGCACTTACTGTGTGACAGGCACTGTGCTAAAGAAGCACCAGGGATACAAGAACAAGAAAACAAGATTGTCCCTAAACTCAAGAGACTTGTATTCTAATAGCAGGAGACATAATATGAAGAAAAACCAAAAAGTGGGAGGAGAGGTGGAGGGAAAGAGAAGAGAATCCAATGCAATCAACATTAATTAAGCACCTACAATGTGCCAGGTACTGTGCTAAGTGCTAAGAAGGAAGAAGAGTTAAAAAATGAGCAAAAAGGAATGAGGAAAGATGGAATCCAGAAAATTCTCCTGAGTAATTACAAAATGTCAGAGTTAGAAGGGACCTTCGAAGGCACTGAGTACAAGCCATACCTGAACAAGATGTTCATCTTTAACATCCCTGACCAGCAGTCATCTCACTTCTATTTACAGACCTCTGGTGGGAGTAGGAATGCAAGGGACCCACTAACTATTAAGGTAACTCATTCCATTTTAGGAAAGCTCTCATTATTGTTAAGTTTTTCCTTTTATCAAGCTGAAATTTGTCTTTCTACAGTTTTCACCCATTACTACTAGTTCTGCCATATATGGGTCTCAACATAACAGCCATAATCCCTGTTCCACTGAATCTCTGACCATTCCTTTCTAGTACTGATGGCACCCTTTCTTACATCCTGACACACTAGACCTGGAGTAGGAGATACAGCCCTTGCTCCCTATTACCACTTCCAGATCCTCCTTCTGCCATCGTCACTCAGCAAACTGTCCTCTGAAGTTCATTCTATCCAGAAACTTAATTCGGTTCCTAAAAGTGGTTTTCTAACAGCTACCACATCATTCTCCCTCCTTTCTCAAAGAGTTCAGCACATGGCTTACAGTTTTCTACTCTACCTCAACTCCTCTCCTTGTATTAGGGGGCTTCAATATTCATAAATGACATGCTTACATCTTGGTCTCTCAATTCCTCAGTCTCCCAAATTACATGACTTACTTTCACTTCACCATAGTCAAACACATGGAAAGCCACCTTCTTAATCTTACCATCAGCCTCAAGTGTTCCACTTCTATAACAAAGAACACTGGAATTACTTTATCTAAGCATAACCTCCTTCCCATTTTCCCCCATGCCTTACTTTTCCTAAACCTATTCTTTGTTTTCACAATGACCTCTAGTCCCTCTGCCTCTCGGTATACTTTTAGACCATCAATCCTACTCTGGTTTCATTTTCCTCTCCTCCCAAAATTGAAGCTATACTTGATCAGTTCAATATTATACCATCCTCTGCTCTCCCTTGTCCTGGCATCCCTTGTCCCCTGATCTCATCACCACTAATGCTCTGCCAAATCAAAACCTGAATTACTCTCCCCAAGCACCTCCTATGCTCCTATTCATTTGCTGAGGAGTAGCACTGGAGGAAATTGTTCAACCACACTGATTATTCCAAACTTTCCTATTTCTGTTAAGGGTACCACAACTCTTCCAGTCAGTCAGGTTCAGAACATCATAATTATCTTTGATTGCTCATTCTCCCCCACCCCACATAGCCAAGTAACCACCAAATTTTATCATTTCTACCTCAACATTTCTTATATCCATTATCCCTTCTTTACTCATACAACTAATATCTTAGTTTAGACCTCCATTATTTTTCACCTGGATAACTACAAAAATCTAATTGTTTTTCCTACATTACTGTGTTTTTTCTCTCTCTAATCCATTACATAAAGCTGCCCAGGTGATTTTCCTAAAACACAAGTCAGACCAGATCACTCCTGAGCTCAATAAACTCCAGTGACTCTCTGTCATCCATAAAATATAAACTACTTTTTTTTTTTACTTTTAAGGTTCTTCACAACTTGGCTCCATCTTTCTAGGCTTATTATAACATTACACCCCTTCATGTATTCTATGGTATAGCCCAATGTTTGTCAAACTTTTCCACAATGGTAGAACAAAAGAACAAAACATTTAAACATAATGGTTTAAAAAAAAACTTAGGCAGAAGCCTTGTAATGAAATCCTCTAAAATTATTGGTTTTCATGTCTATTAACATGAGGATTTTTTTTAAATGGGACATTTCAAGTTTTCTTGAAGTACAACTTCAGAAAATCTGGTCTAGTCAAACTGCCTTGCTCCTATTCCTCAGACTTTGCTTTCACTTTCCAGCTCCATGTCTTTGCACAGACCAGTCCTCACACCTGAGATGCATTCCCACCTCACGTCTACTTCTTGGATACCCCACTTTCCTTCAAAGCTTAGCTCAAGCACCACTTTCTACATAAGGCCTCTTCTGATCCTCCTCGCTTTTCCCAACTGCTAGTGCCTTTCCTGCACAAATACCCTGTATTCATTTTTCATGTATTTTATGTATACCTGTTGTCTATAATAGAATGAAAGCTCCTCAAGAAGAGGAACTACTTCATTTTGTCTTGGCATCCTCAGCACTAGAAGAGTGCCTGAACATGACTATATGTGCCTAATAAATGCTTGTTCACTGAATGATTCCAAATGACCTGCAGATAGCTATCATATCCTTCTCACCAAAGTGGGAACCTTCTCTAGGTTAAATATTCCTAGTTACTTCTAATATATCCTATTAAAACATAGTCTCCAGTCCTCTCATAATATTATTTACCTTCCTATGGAAGGGCTTCAGTTTGTCAAAGCAATTCCTAAAATGTAGCAACCAGAACTGAAAAAAATACTAAACAGTCAGTGGTCTAACTAGAGCAGAGGACAGTGGGAATGGAACTTCCCTTGTACTAGATACTATATCTCTATTAAAACAGGCTGAGATAGCATTAGCTTTTACCTTTTTCACACAAACTGTTAGTCACATCTCCTCCATCCTAAACTTAAGTCTTTAGATGAAAAACTATTCTATGGGGCCAGTCATTCAACCAGTTCCAAATTCATATAAATGTATATGTGTATATAGCACACTTCTTTCCATCTTGTGTACAAGGCTAGCATGGAAGACTTTACCAAATGACTCAATGAAGTCTAACCATATTTTACTTATGGTATGCTCTAGGTCTTATACTGTAATATGATGGAAAGACCATTAGACTCAGAAGACCTGGGCTTTATTCCCAGCCCTGTCACTTACTTTGAATGACTTAGTTAAATCACCTAATTTCTCTGGGTTTCATTTTCTTCATCTATAAAATGAAGGGAGTAGACTAGATGATTTCAAAGGCCCCTTCTAGCTCTAAAATTATGATCCTATGAAAACTGTCCAAAAAAGAAATGAGATTAGTTTGGTAAGATCTGCTTGAGTTTTGAGGAAGCTAAGTATGAAGATAAGAAAGAATTCAGAGGGGGCGGCTAGGTGGCACAATGAATAGAGCACTGGCCCTGGAGTCAGGAGGACCTGAGTTCAAATCCGGCCTCAGACACGTAACACAAAAAAAAACTAGCTGTGTGACCTTGGGCAAGTCACTTAACCTCCAACTGCCCTCCAAAAAGCAAAAAAAAAAAAAAAAGAAGAGTCATTTGTCCCAGACTTGCATGAAACCTAAGCAACTGAAAGAGTGAGGGTAAATACTTGATCAATAGAGGGGCGGACCCAAGATGGTGGGTAGAAGCAGCAAGGTCCTGTAGCTCCCACACCGCCACCCTACACACCCATAAAATTATGAGCCCAGAGAAAGTCTAGGACTCTCAGACTCACAAAAATACAGAGAACACATCTCTCACTGAAGGTAGCTCAGCAGCAGGGGTTCATTGCGGCAGCCAGGAGTGGAGGCTGGAACAGCCTGAAGCCGAGACTGTGGCCAGGCCCCGGGGCAATGGGAAGGAGTCAGGCTGAGTCGAGCCCCTCCGTGCTGCAGCCAGTCTGCACAGGTTCTACAGCCTCCAGCACCTCCACATCTGCCAAGGAGTGAGGAACGGGACCAGAGCAAAACCGCAGCCTCGGCCAGGCCAGGCCCCAGGGCGGCCAGGAGGAGTGAGCCTCCCAAGCCACAGCTTGAGGTTACTTCAAAGAAAATCTAAAGCACCTGCCTGAGGGGATCTTCAAAAGCCCGCAAACCAGGGTCAGAGACAGTTAGTGAAAGTGAAACTTTGAAAATTAATTTCAGGATGGTAAAGCAGTTTGGCCAATCTGCCCCCGGGGCAAGGAAGCAGTGGGAGAAGGGAACTGCTGGAACTGGGGGTGGCCTCCACCAGGCTGCTTCAGAGCCTCTGGTCTGCGGACTCCAGATGGGGGCTGAATCGACTGATCAGGGCCAAGTGCTCTTGCGTTGAACGGCCTGGATCCGGATCGTGGTCTTGGGTGGTGGTCCTGGGGTGCACTTTCAGCAAGCCAAAGCTGGGGGGAATTGCAACACCCCCCTAATAGGCTCCGGCAGTTGGGAAAACCCCAGCAATTTGGAACAGAGCTTCCCCCCTTGGAAGCAGAGTTTCACAGAGCTAAAAAAAACAACCAATTAATTGACTGGCCAACATGAGGAAAAGGAAGCAAAATAAAAACAACAATAAAACTCTAGAATCCTTTTTTGTGGACAAAAGGGTCAAAGCATGGAATGGGAGGAAGAGAGCCCAGAACTCAGAACTCCCACAGCAAATGCTTCCAAGACAATTGAAGAATGCCTAGAAGCTATACATCAACT
>JAQQSW010014340.1:0-12128 GCA_028646575.1 Pseudocheirus occidentalis | reverse complement strand
TTTTTTCCCTAAGCCAACTTCAATGAAAGTAAAGTTGACGCATTCCCTTTTCCTTTCCTGTTCTTCCCCTCCATTGTAACAATTATCCTTTACCTCTTCTAAATGAGAGGATTAACTCCATTCTGTCTCTCCCTGTCTCCTCTCATACTATTCCTCTCCCACCTCTCAATTTCACCTTTAAGTATCATCCCTTCCTATTCAATTGATCCTGTGCCCTCATTCTATGAATATCTGTATACATATAAACACATACTCACATATGTATTCATATGCATATATACCATCCTATATAGACATATATGTATGCATATATACATATACACACACATTTATATTCCCTTCACCTATCCTCATACTGAGAAAAGTTTCATAAGTTACGATGATTGTTTTTCCATATTGGCATGTAAATAGTTTGATAACTATTATTCCTTATTATTCATAAGGAACATTTATAAGTTCCTTATGAATTCTTGTCCATGTTTACCTTCTTATGCTTCTTGTATCTGAATGTCAAATTTTCTATTCAGTTCTGTTTTTTTCATCAAGAATGCTTGGAAGTCCTCCACCTCATTGAATGACCATATTTTCCCCCCACTATCCCCCACCAGCTTTGGCTCACTGAAAACGCACCTCAGGACCACCACCCAAGACTGTGATCTCGATCCAGGCAGCTCAAGGCAAGAGTACTTAGCCTCTGAATGATCACTTGGCCCCCCTGCAATCTGCAGGCTGGGAGCTTCTGAAGCAGCTATATGTAGGCAGCTGTAGGGCTCCTGCAATTGGCTGGATCCTCTCCCCCAAATTTAGTTGAGTTCCATTGATCTTTCACTCAGTCCTTGTTTCTTATGGGTTGGTAATTCTGGAAAATGCCACAGCTGCTGGTGATGTGTTCTGGTGGCCCTAGGGCTCCAGCTGCCGGTTCATGCAGTGCTGGTCTGGGCCCCCAGCACGCTGCAATGAACCCCTTCCCCATCCTGTCTGTCTGCCAGGCTGCCTTCAACAGGAGATTTGTTACTCTGTCATTCTGCAAGTTCTGGAGTCATATTTTATAGATATTTGAGGTGGTTATGGGGAGAGCTGCGAAGCTTTGCTGCTTCTATACCGCCATCTTGACTCTGTCCCCCCATCTTTTTATTTCTTAATACCATTTCTATTTCCTTACAAGTCCTACTGGAGACTGTCTGTTAGAGTCCAAATATGGTCAACTGCCTGGTTAGAATTACTAATATAAGAAGGGATTGGTCAATGAGCGTAGCCTTCATAAGCAGACTTTAACTTGCTTGGCTGATAGAATCCCCTGCATGGAAGAAGCTGTAGAGCCTGCTTCCTTCCATGAGAGTATTAATGAAATGTGATGGATGAATTTGGAAGCAATTTGGAATATTTGCAGACATTCTGTAACTAGCTCCAATCTGATAACAATATGGTGAAGAGGAAGGGCCTCTTTCATTGGCTGTAGTTATAGAGCTGGGAATGTTTTCAAAAGGTACTATCTGACTGACTCATTTGGCAGCAATGGTACATTTGGACATGAACTTGATGGAACCAATACTGAATAGAAATTCTGTTAAGTCAGAACCCATTCTTCCAAGAGACCAATGTGGTATAGAAGACAGTATGACCTATCTGAAAAAATGTCTGCATTCTTATTTATTTTCTTTTTTTATGTTTAATTTTTATTTTATTTGCTCTCAATTACATATAAACAAAAAAATTTAACATTCATTTAAAATTAATAAAATTTTGAGTTCCAAATTCTCTCCCTCCCCTCCCCTCTTCTTGAGAAGGCAAGAAATGTGATATAGATTATAATTATACATGCGCAATCATGCAAAACTAATTTTTATATTAGCCACATTGCAAAAGAAAATGCACACACACATGCACATGCATGTGCACACACACACAAGATTAGTAGCAAAAGTTAAAATAGTATGCTTCGACCTACTTTCAGATTCCATCAGTTCTTTCTCTGATTGCAGATGGCATTTTCCATAATAAATCCTTTGGATTCATTTTGGATAATTGTATTTCTGAGGATAGGTAAGTCATTTACAATTTGTCATCTTATACTATTTTTACTGTATGATGTTCTCCTGGTTTTGCTCATTTCATTTTGTATCAGTTCATGTAAGTCTTCTCAGATTTTCCGAAAGCATCCTGCTCATCATTTCTTACAGCACAATAATATTCCATCTTATTTATTATCAAGGTAAACATCCCTTTGTAAAAGCTAATTTATGTTAATCAGTTCAATGGAACTGAAAAGTCACCTACTAGTAGATAGCAACAGAGATGCCACACTGGAAGTAAGGCTAATAGAATTAGAAAAAGACACCCTAAATCCTGAGAGAAGATACAGCCAGACTTACTATGGGAGAGTGAGGCAAGAAAATAAATATTATACCAAGTAACCTTTTCATCAGCTCACTCCCCTGTTCAGAAACCTTATGACCTATGAGATAAAATCAGAATTCAGTGGTATTGTGTATAAGAAATTATTCAGTGTTGATAGGGCTAGACATTTGTTAAAAGTATTCAGAATGAGGAAGGAGATAATTTTAATATATGCTGCCCTTCTCAAACTATTGTGTATAGTTCTGGGTATCACATTTTTAGAAGTATAATTTCACCTCTGGACTTATTCTCCCAATTTTCACTGCTCTGCTAGGTTAAGTTCCAAGAGAGGAGATTACTACTATTTCCCTCAGGATTCCCAGAGATAATCATAGGGGGCCATGATTCCCAGTACTACTGCTCCTAAGTTCCTATCTGGTATACTTACCAATATCAATCAATTATTAAAACTGTATCTTTCATTATAGGAGTGTTTACTGAGAAGGTATAGCAAGGAGAGAAGTTACAAAAATATCCTCCAACCCAATTCATTCTTTGAAGAAAATGGGCTCAAACTTTGATAAAAGTGGGGACAAAAATAGTGAATCACACATGTAGGAAACATGTTGTGTCATGATTCCTGGTGGTGAAAGTCCTTTTCTCCTTTGGAATCTATCAGATTTGTTTTGAGGCATTGTTATTTGTCCTTTGCTCTTGAAGAGGACCAATGACCTCAGGATGACAGGGTAATGACATGATATGCAATTGAATTGGATTTAAGTGAGGGAGGGCTGTGCAAAGTCACCAGCTCCTCTAGAGCTGTCTGGGTCCATTGGCCAGATATATATCAGGGTGATTGGAGATGGTCCCAGTTGCTGCGGGACTTTTAAAGCTAAGGTCTTTAGCAGGTCTCAGTTAGTAATGAATGAGTTGCTCCCTTGCTCAACTAGTTTTGATTTTTGTGGCACATAGTGTCTTGTTTGATGGGTCAAATCACTTCTGGGCTGGGTAAAGAAGGTCACTTGGCTGTTAGGCTGACTTTCAGTACACTGTTCCACTGCTAGAACCAACAGTTTCTGGTGAGACCTCTCTAATGGTTGCCTGGACCTATTAGTTTGCCTAAAACCAGGAAACCCAAAAGAGTCAAAATAAACATAAATATCATGAATTCACAGACAAATGGAAACTGGGTAGGAGGATAGGACCATTGCTGGTCATCAAAGTTCTTGCCTCCTTTGCCTCTGAGACAGAAAAGTGGTTATGTGCCAAGGAAAGGGTGTATTGATCTTTTGTATGCCAGTTGAGTTCTGATTTCTCAACTAAACAGAAGACTCCTTGCCACCACATAGTATCTGCTCCCCAAGTCACTCATGGCCAGAAATAGTGTCACCATACCTCCACATGTTAAATTGGACCCAGGCAGAGAATATTGTGCATGTTTTGTGTAACTCACCAGAATATGCAAATCCCAATATGCTTTAACATCTGAGCCTTAATTGGACAGTTCCTTTATTAGAGAAGGCCACTAGTAAGCTGGCATACATCCAATGGAAGGTTACTAGGATGTTGAAGGGGTCAATCATTCTGCTGTATAATGATCAGTTGAAAGACCTTGAAAATTTTCACCTGGAGAAGACAAGATAGCCATTTTCAAGTCTGTTTAGCCCTTATACTGAAAGACTTTATATTTATTCTGCTTGACCACAAAGATTAGAACTCAGAGCAATAGGCAGAAGTTATAGAATGGTAGATAGGGGTGAGGTAAAGAAAAACTGAGTAACTGGCATTTTCTAAAGGTAGAACAGGCTGTCTCAGGGATTAGTAGATTTAACCTCATTGAAGGTCTGGAAGAAGTTGGATGACTACTACTTTGGAATATGGTAGAAGTTAATTCCTCTTTAGATTTCATGATCTCTGATTTCCTTTCTTGTTTTGAGAGTTCATGATTCTGTTTGTAGCCTTAAGGTCTATTATTTAGAACTAAATGTAAGGCAAATGGTTGTGTAGCACCCTGTGTGAGCAATTTCCCTAACTTGTACTTGCAGGTTGAGCTCCCAGAGGGAGGCTACTATCTTGGGTTTTAGGGAAAATCCTATGTTTCTTCACTTAACACTGCAGTCCATCAACCCCTACTAGTATTCTTCTCATTAATAATCAGCTAGTATATTCAATTAACTTTTAGCAAAAGCATATTCTCAAATGGCATAACAAGAACACTAGTCCTAAGACATTCCTCCCATAAACCTGGGGGTACTCTCTCTCTCTCTCTCTCTCTCTCTCTCTCTCTCTCTCTCTCTCTCTCCCTCTCTCTCTCAGCTTGCATTCTCTATCACTCCTCAACTATAGAAATTCATCCAGCTTTTAGTTTCTTAAAGCTAACAAGGGTGTGGCTAATTTGTTTGCTTGGACAATCACTTTGTTCTCTTTTTGCCTCAATTAGGAAGATGTTCTCTCCTAATAAATGAATCAGGACATGCACATCTTTACTATTAATTTAACACCTCATTAACAACTAGTGATTACATTCCAGTGGCCCTTTGTGACTACATCAATTAAGTAGGATGTTGGGGAACCTTCTCTCTTATACTATCTAGGCTGAATGTATGAAATTGTTCTGCCATTATTTGTTTATAGGAAAAAATATTATCCTTCTTCTAAAGGAAATTCTAAATTTAGGGGATCCATTCTAGACTTGGATGTGGTCATACAAAATCATCACTTGTTATACAAATGTGGAATCTTGGAGAATTTTAATCAATGTGGTGTTAGAGAAGACTTTTAAGAATCCCATGGACAGCAAGGAGGTCAAATTAGTCCACACTTAAAGAAACTAATTCAACTTTCACTGGAAGGTGATATACTGAGACTTGAAGCTTCAATACTTTGGCCACATAGTGAGAAGATAGAACTCACAGGAAAAGACCCTGATATTGGGAAAGTTTGAAGGCAAAAGGGAAAGAGGATGGCCGAGGATAAGAAGGACATAGTATCATGGAAGCAACAAACATTGCTTGGACAGACTTTGAGAGATCATGGAGGACAGAAGGACCTGGTATGCTATGGTCCATGGAGTCACAAAGAACTGGACAGGATTGAGTGACTGAACAATAAAAAGAATTGCTATAAAGCAGTGGTTTTCAACCTGTGGGTCATGACCCCTTTGGGGTCAAATGACCCTTTCACAGGAGTCACAGGGGTTGCCTAAGACCATTGGAAAACACACATTTCTGATAGTCTTAGGAACTTCCTCTTTTTGTCTAACCACATGCAGACCCACCCACATACAACTATTAAAGGATTATGGCATTAGGAAGGTTGAGAACCGCAGCTATAAAGGATTTCTTTCCAAAATGCATCTGCACATTATCAGGTCTTGAAGAATGGATGAATTGTCCATCAGATATGTTTCTAATCTCTACCTTGATCAATCAACAAGCAATTAATCAGCTGACAAAACATTCATTAAATATCTACATTGCACCAGGCACTGGGAATACCAGACCAGGTCAATAATAAAACAGTCGTTGTTCTGATTAAGCATACTTTCTACCAAGGGAAACAATATGTACACATGTATGTATATGTAAATATATATACAAAAATATCCACAGTAATTGGTAGGGAAGACAGTTGAGATAGATCATGAAAGCTGTCATATAGAAGGTGAGGAAGCTTCTTTTGGTGAGAAATTACTTATGATTTCCCTGAAGAATTGTGGACTGAGTACATGTTATGAATGGAATCTATCTACTAGATAGATACCTCACTAAAAATTCCTTTGAACCATGGACCAAGTAAGGCAATACCAACTCCTGTGCTTTATATTGTAAGTAGCCTACAAATATGATGGTATTCATTCTAGGAAAGAAATAGGAACTGGGAACCACGAGTTAAATTAAGTTTTATCCACTGGGTAGAGTGGTTCAAAGTCCATGTATCTTTAACTTTCCTCAAAACTGAACTTAGGTGCTGCCACCTACCGTGGCCTCTCTAGCTACTAGTGCCTCCCCCTGAAATAACCTTATATTTACTTTGTATATGTTGAGAGGCCTTTTCCACACATGGTTCATATCTCTGATTGATTCAATAAGAAGTGAAGATGATCCCATGCTTAAATGTACTTGCTGTCTCTTGATAGCTCTGGAGGAGAGAGAAAAGCTGATGACTTTTCATAGTTCTTCCTTGAGTAATTCTAATTTATGCGCAAGTCAAGACATAACTTTTATGGTCACCTTTGAGAATGAAGGATGAATAACAAAAATCTTGTTTCTCATGATCTAATAAAAACTCCTTGAAATCAGAGAATCCTGGCAAAGTGCTTGGGTCATATTATATGTGTAAAAAAGCTAGATATTGTTAGGAAGGAAGCCTCTGAAGCCTTCCGAAATTCCCATCTAAACAACTAGAAAACTGTCTCAGGACTGATCTAGGAGGAAGGAAGGAGCTTATTATCATGGTAGGAAAGGTCTATCTCACAGGGGTAGGAGGGAAGTGAGGTCCAAGAGCAGCAGCAGCAGCAGCAGCAGCCAGTCTCACAGCAGGAGGCATGCAGTAAAACTCTAAGCCTGGGGTGATCTATCCACTGAGACCTCAACCTCCTGGAAACTAGCAGACCCTGAGACAAGTGAGCAGTCTGTGCAACACAGCAAGACCCCATCCCAGCAACCTCACCTCTACCACAAGCCAGCAGAGAGACCTTGACCCCCTTGCTGACCATTAGTGAAACCCTGCTCCACAGCTGGCCAAATGAGGAGACCCTGCCCCTGGAGCTTACCATCAGAGAGAACCTCTTTCTATAACTATGCCTCAGGGCTGATCAGCATCAATATTTCTCCTCTAGGGTCTACTAGCAGAGAGGCCCCGATTCCATAGCAATCCAGCAGCAAGGTCCCACCCCTGGGCTAGGCCAACAGCTAAACTTCACACCTGGGGAGGTCAATAGGAGGACCCTCTCCAAGAAAAGCCAGAAGAGTAGCCTACTGTCCAGTAAAAGTAAACAGTTAAGCCCCAAAGTCCAGTGAAAGCCAGAAGTAAGATCTTAAACCCCAGGACAAAAATCGTGAGATAGCACAAGACTGGAGTCTAACTCTCACATAAAAATACCAAGTCACAAAAAAGGCAGAAAAATGAGTAAAAGACAAAGAAATAAAAAGAACTTGATTATAGAAAGTTACTATGATGACAGGGAGGATCAAGGCATAAACTTAGAAGAGGACAACAGTGTTGAAATGACTATATGTGAAACCTCAAAGAAAAATGTAATTTGGTCTTAGGCCCAGGAAGAATGCCTGAAAGAGCTTATGAAGGATTTAAAAAAGCAAATTAGAGAAGTAAAAGAAAAATTGGGAAAGAAAATGAGAATAATGCAAGAGAACCATGAAATAGCACAGGAAATGATATACAAACATTTGCTGAGGAAAATACCTCCCTAAAAATATAATTGACCAAAATGGAAATGGAAGTACAAAAGCTCACTGAAGAAAATAATTTCTTAAAAATTAGAACTTAGCAAGTGGAAGATAATGACTCAATGAGACATCAAGAAATGATAAAACTAAAAATATAAAACAAAAAAGAAGAAAATGTGAAATTACTCATTGGAAAAATAACTGACCTAGAAAATGCATCCACAAGAGAGAATATAAGAATTATTGAACTACCTGAGAGTCATGATAAAAAAAACCAAAGGTCTGCACAACATCTTTCAAGAAATTATCAAAGAAAATTGCCTTGATATATTAGAACTGGAGAGGAAAATAGAAATGGAAAGAATCTATGATCCCTGCCTGATAGAGATCCCAAAATGAAAACTCCCAGGAACACCAGATGCAAATTCTAGAACTCACAGATCATGGAGAAAGTACTGCAAGCAGCCAAAAAGAAACACTTCAAATATTGTGGAGCTACAGTCAGGATTACACAGGATTTAAGACCTAGTTTTGTTTTTTAATTTTTATTTAAAGTTCTGGGTTCCAAATTCTATTCCTCACTCCACTCCTCCCTTCCTGAGATGGTAAACAATCAAATATAGGTTGCACAAGTGCAATTGCCATATAATTATATAATTATAGCAAAATAGCGCAAATTCAAATACTGTGACTACTTCATGGATTTCATTACTTGCACTAATCAGAATCTAGTTATGAATACTTGTTGCTTGATGAATAGATATAGCAAAAAAGGCAAAGCAAGATGGAAGGGAAATACATCTTTATAAAAGGTCTATGTCATATGCTAGAAGGAAAAGATAGATAACATGAAAATATAAAACAATCTAGAAAGGGGATGAAAGACTGTAGCATTAGATTAGGAAGGAATTCTAGGAAATATCCAGTGTAATCCTCTCATTCTACATGAGGTAAAACTAATCCCCATAGAGAAGTTGTATGTGGGCATGTCAACATGTGGGCAGACCTGCCTGGAGGTGGATAGAGGAGGTTCCTAAGAACATTGGAAACATGTGTTTTCTGATGGTTTTAGGCAGCCCCTGTGACTCCTGTGAAAGGGTTGTTCAATCTCAAAGGAGTTGAGACCCACAGGCTGAGAACTGCTGCCATTGAGGGTCGCAAAGACAATAAATATTGTTGTAAAGACAATAAACAGTAGAACTGGGATTTGAATCCCCCCAAAATTTTGCTTAACTTTTTTTGTTTAGCTTTTACAAAGGAATATTAATTTTGAAAGCAGAATAAGAGTAACCATACAAATTATTTACCTATAGCATCTTGGTGTCATAATCCCTTCCCCCCACCCCTTTGCCACTTCAGTCTCTAGGTTAGGGAGAAGAACTGGATTCACAGCTTGATCATTTCCTATGTAATATTAGTCCCACCAAATTTAAGCCTGAAGTCTATCCTAGGCTATCCAAGGGACCTTGCTTCTCAGGACTTCCCTTCTAAGCTAGTTATAACATCAGGTTTGGAATCGTAGGCTCCTAGGTTCCCATGGCTTAAGCTTCCAGATCTAGGACTCCACTCTCCCCCCCTCCTAGTTCTGAAAAGTATACACAAAGCAGAATAAAATCCCCAAGCCTATTTTAGTAACCATACGGTCTGGCGAAGAGGTGGTCCTCAGGCAGGCCTTTACCTCTGGACTGGGCCATAAAAGAGAAAAACAATATTTTTCAGGCTTATAATTTCAAAAACTTGGGCAGCTGTGGCTCTCTACCACATAGCAGGTCATTATAGAATGTACATACTTGCAATGGTCTTGTGGTCTCCTAAGTGTAGGTCCTGGGTATCTCCCTCTCTGGGGTACCTCCCAGGAGAAGCATGTGCCAAAACCAGTTTATAATTAGAGCTTGAGTTCTTTCTGGGTGGTTATGGTATCTTTTATTTTACCTGGAAGTTCTAAATTTCACCTCTGACATTAGTGGGAGTTTTTATTTTGAAGTTTCAAGGGGTGATCAGTACATTCTTTTTATTTTCTCTTTGCTTTCTTTATCTGATATGACAAGGCAATTTTCTTTTAAAATATGTTTTTATTGAACATTTTTGTTTCTAACATAACTATAGTTATTCCATGAATCCTTACCCTACTCCCTCTGAGAGAGCCATCCCATATGACAAACAGTATTTTTTAGAAAGGAAAAAAAAAGTCAGTGCAACTCATCAATACATTGAAAAAGTTAACAAAAGATGTGTAACGTGTAACACCTGTGGACTTCCTATTCTGTGAAGGGGGAGGGAGAGGGGAAGGGTGCCTTCTCATTTCTCTTCACTCCAGTCCTGCTTAAACGTTATAATTTTATTGTGTTTACTTTTGATTTTTTGGTGAGTCGTTATTCTTTTCATTTAGAAGTCACTATATATATTGTTTTCTTGGTTCTTCTTCACCCTGCACCAATTCATGTAGACATTTCCACGCTTCTCTGTATTCATTACATACGTAATTTCTTATATTACAGTAATATTCCATTGCATTCACATACTAACATTTGTTCATCCATTCCCCAATTGACATTTACTTTGTTTCCAATTCTTAGCTAACAAAAAAGTACCACTACAAATATGTAGGGAATATGCAGGGAATGTATCTGTATCAATGACTTCCTCGGGTATGTAAGACCACAAATAGTCTCTAGTTTAAAGGACATTAGCACTATTTGAATAATTCCAAATTTCTTTCCAAAATGGTTGGTTCGCAGCCATTGTATTAGTGTACTTATTTTTTTCCCATAATCCCTCCACCACTGGTTGCTGCCATTTTCAGGTCATTTTTGCCAAAGTAGGTGGTGAAACCTCAGGGTTGTTTCGATTTGTGGTTCTCTTATTAGTAGGTATGTGGAGCATTGTTTTCAAGTGGCTGTGAACTTTGCGGTTCTTTTGAGAACTGTTTTCTTCATCTACTTTGACCATTTGTCTATTGATAATGTTAATAAGTCACATACACTCATATACGTTTGTATGTATGTATTTATTCATAGTTTATATATCTTGGACACCAAACTCTTCTTTTTTGCAGGAGGGAGGCAGGGCAATTGTGGTTAACTGACTTGCTTAAGGTCACATTGCGAGTAAGTGTTATGTGTCTGATGCCGGATTTGAACTCAGGTCCTCCTGACTCCAGGACCGGTGCTCACAGTGAATATACTGTTCCACCTCGCTGCCTTAACATCAAACTCTTATCAGAGAAATTTGATACAAAGTTATTTTCCCCCATTTGATCACTTACCTTCTTGTCCTAGATGCATTAATATGGTCTGTGAAGAATCTTTTCAGTGTCAAGTAATCCAAGTTGTTTTATTTTTTTGCAACAGCCTCCATCTCTTGTTTAGTTAAACCATGTCTTCTACCCATAGCTGTAAGAGGTATGTTATCTGTTTCTCTTCTAATTTCCTTAATAGTATATAATCTTTAATATTAAGGTCTTGTATTCATTTAAAATACGTTGTAGGTAGAAGCAGGAAGGTCCTGCAGCTCCCACACCACCACCCTAAACACCCATAAAATATGAGCCCAGACAAAGTCTAGGAAAGTCTAGGACTCTCAGCTTCACAAAAATACAGAAAACACTTCTCTTGCTGAAGGCAGCTCGGGAGCAGGGGCTCATCACGGCAGCCGGGAGTGGAGGCTGGCCCACCCTGAAGCTGAGACAGCGGCCAGGCCCAGGGTGGTGGGAAGGAGCCAAGCTGAGCTGAGCCGAGCTGTGCAGCAGCCAGTCTTCAGAGGAGAGGATATACAGCCTCCAGCACCTCCACATCTGCCAAGGCGTGAGGAATGGGGACAGAAGAGGGGCAGCTTGCACCAGAGCAGAGACAGGCCCAGCCCAAAACTGCAGCCATGGCCAGGCCAGGCCCCAGGGCAGCCAGGAGGAGCTGAGCCTCCCAAGCCCCAGCTTGAGTCTACTTCAGAGAAGATCTAAAGCACCTGTCTGAGGGGATCTTAAAATCCAGCAAACCAGAGTCAGAGATGGTTAGTGAAAGTGATACTTTGCAAATTAATTGGGGGGAGGAAAAGCAGTTTGGCCAATCTGCCCCCGGGCCAAGGAAGTAGTGGGGGAAGGGAACTGCTGTAACCAGTGGTGGCCCCCACCAGGCTGCTTCAGAGCCCCTGGCCTGCGAACTCTGCAGTGGGGCTGAATCAATTGATCAGGGCCAAGTGTTCTTGCATTGAGCGGCCTGGATCCGGATTGTGGTCTTATGTGGTGGTCCTGGGGTGCACTTTCGGCAAGCCAAAGCTGGGGGGACTTGCAACACCCCCCTAATAGCTCTGGCAGCTGGGAAAAGCCCAGCGATTTGGAGCAGAGCTTTCCCCCCTGGAAGCAGAGTTTCACGGAGTTAAAAAAAAAAA